>BQNB010013300.1:18096-77443 GCA_026074375.1 Tanacetum coccineum | reverse complement strand
TGTGTACAACTTCACTTTTAATTGTCTTTTGTTTGTTAGGGACTGTTACCAGCAATCAAGACTTTGTTTCCAGCAGCTGAGCACAGGTACTGTGTGAGACATATCAATCAAAATATGAACTTGCAGTGGACATTCGTATTCGCCAAGAGAAGAACATTTAGGTTTTCGTATTCGCCCTCAGTGACCGTTTAGGTTTTCCTGCCTATAAATACTGCTTCATTCCCTGCAGAAAAACACACCTCTTAGCATGAAATTTTCAGATAACTTTATCTCTCTAAAATCTTCTTTCTCTCTCTAAATCTTTTGATCAATAACATTATCAGATCTTGTTTCAAGTGATCTAATCTCTTCTTCTCATCTTTTCTTTCTCATTCAAGTGCAAGAAAAGAACATTCATATTCGCCAAGAAACGAATTGTTATTTAGTGATCTCTCATCTCTTCTTCTAAGTACCAAATCTCTATTGTAATTATCTTGTGTATTTGTGTGATTCGGATAGTGTGTAAATCCGATAGTGTAGATCTTGTGATTGTGTAGTGATTGTGAAGTGGTAGATTGATTCTAGCTAACATTAGGACTCGACATTTAGTTTAGTGTCGGAAAATAACGTAAGCGACGTGTAAACGGTTTTCTCCACCGGAAGAGAACTTGTTGACATAGTAAAATCTCGAGTAGGATACTCGGGGAGTGGAGTAAGGCGAAGAAGAGCTTCGTAGCTGAACCACTATAAATCTTGATGTCTTGGTTTGAGTGTTCCTTCTCTCATCTCTTTATATTGTTGTGATTGTTATTTACTATTAGTCTAGATATTTTACTTTGTTAATTCATATTGTTGATTGGTTAAACATACTACTCGAATCTAAGTATTTTGAAAGCAAAATTTTAAAACGCAAAACGAACCTGTAAACTATATCTGGGACCGCCGGGACCGCCCCCAGTGACCGTTAGGTTTTCCTGCCTATAAATACTGCTCCATTCCTAGCAAAAAACACACCTCTTTATGAAATTTTCAGATAACTTTCTCTCTCTAAATCTTCTTTCGCTCTCTAAATTTCTTGATCACTAACATTCTTAGATCTTGTTTCAAGTGATCTAATCTCTTCTTCTCATCTTTTCTTTCTCATTCAAGTGCAAGAAAAGAACATTCGTATTCGCCAAGAAACGAATTGTTATTTAGTGATCTCTCATCTCTTCTTCTAAGTACCAAATCTCTATTGTAATTATCTTGTGTATTTGTGTGATTCGGATAGTGTGTAAATCCGATAGTGTAGATCTTGTGATTGTGTAGTGATTGTGAAGTGGTAGATTGATTCTAGCTAACATTAGGACTCGACATTTAGTTTAGTGTCGGAAAATAACGTAAGCGACGTGTAAACGGTTTTCTGCACCTGAAGGGAACTTGTTGACATAGTAAAATCTCGAGTAGGATACTCGGGGAGTGGAGTAAGGCGAAAAAGAGCTTCGTAGCTGAACCACTATAAATCTTGATGTCTTGGTTTGATTGTTCCTTCTCTCATCTCTTTATATTGTTGTGATTGTTATTTAGCTTTAGTTTAGATTGTTATATTGTTTGTTCATATTGTGAATTGGTTAAACATACAACTCGAATCTAAATATTTTGAAAGCAAACTTTTAAAACGTAAACGAACCTGTAAACTATTCAACCCCCCCCCCCCCCCCCCCCCCCACAAAAAACCTTCAATTAGAAAAATAAAACTTGTTCCACCAGATGAATATAAACCTATCACAATATATGAAGTCATATACATACAACACACGTATAAAGATGTCTGACTTAAAGATCAGAATAAACACCAAAAACTGGAATTTTCAGTGACTAACATGCAAAGGTTTCGAGACTTAACTACTTAGCCAGCGATGTGAAGTTACTCTTTAACATTTAGAAGCGTTTTAAGGATAGTGTCGGTCATTCCATCAGCAAAAGCGAACATGTGGCCAGCACGTGTGAGCTCATGGTAGTTGATCCATGGTAGTTGTTGGGCAATGTAGCGTTGCAATGTGACAGGCACAAACCGATCATCGTCACCCATCCACAAATGAATTGATCCTTCGTTATTTGGAAATGGGTTCTCAAGTTTCATTGGATCGAATTCCCATTTGCCAAATCCAATCATCAAATCACGGTGGAGAGATTCGTATTCCCCTTGTTGTCTTGGCTGCGTCTAACACAATTAAAGAGTAACAACACAATTAAGGAGTAACATGAGGGAAACTGTTTGTGTACACTTATATGCGAATCAAAAAAGTCAAAACATTGGGCTAGAAAAGATATTAAAATGAGAAATCTTCAAGTGTGGGCTAAAATGGCCGGTTAATAAAATACTTATTAGAAATATATGTAAACTTTTTGTGACTTCAGTACTTAAGAACTTAGTAGGCATTTAGATACAGGTTTGATGACTTTTGACCCGTTTAACCCGATAGCCCCATGTGACATGCTGCATTTTTAGGTTTTGAGTTGTATTTTACCTGTCAAACCTATCATCAGCAGAAACAATCCAACTTGTCTTTGGAATATAAATTGTCCCAAATTGGCCTCTATTTAAAAGGATATGATAACATGATAAAACTATAGCAGCATTCCGCGATTTTAAAATATCAAAAGGTACAGAAATAGTCTAAACCGTTTCAAGCAAAATAACTATTAGTCTAAACCAATAAAGTATGCTTGTGATCGTGGCATCCAAGACACTGCAAGGTATGTAAATCTCATTATTTACGTTTTTTGTATGCTGACTTTTGATTTTGCATAAATTAACATAACTCACAATTATGTATAAACGTCCTACTTAAGATCAAGCGCTCTTTAGTGGACCAGGACAACTGAAAGGAACAGAAATACGAGATGCATGATGAGAACAGAATGATAAAGTCCCTATGGAGAATTATGGGTAGGTTGTTGCCAATTATCTTTCAAGGCACGAGAAAAACATGCATTTTCCTTCTTTCACAGTTGTATACAGAGTCATTTTGACTTCTATTCTTAAAAGATAACTTTAAACATGGGATTTCATTTCTGGGTTCATGCAGCCTATATAATTGTGTTAAGCATTTCTCCCTCCATGGAATGATATTTGGCTCGAGTAATCCACCCATTAGCAGTAAGTAATTTGACACAACCTTGAGAATATCAAGCAAAATAATCAACTGTGTATAAGTGTGTGTGTCTGCGTACAATTATATTATCCCAGATTATATAAGCACTTACATGCATGCCATTATACATTCCTTTTATCTCATTTATTATAGGCCAGTTACTTCCCAAGAAGGGATTAGAACTTACGATCTCTTTAGATTACCTCATTGCCCCATTGTATGTTATATGTTAGAAACTCGTATTGTTAGTGAAAGATTGGCATGGGTATAATAGAAGTCAGTACATCCAGCGTAATATAAATGATTAACAATAGAGGTGACTATTTTAACACATTTCCAAACGAATGGGTTGATAGTCGGTTGGTTGTATCTGTAGCGGACCCGAACAGGTGAAGTCACTAGCATTAGCAAATAAAACGAGTAGAGGTGCAAAAAGTGTATGTTCAAAGCATAAAAAATACAACCACTTTTTCATAGAAAGAGTATAAAATATGTTTGCCAAAAATATGTGAATAGACCCAACTCGGTCTGTTTTAACTTGAACCAAAAACTACCCATTTTGAACCATTACCAGACCTTACCATTTTGCTACCTCTAATTATTACTTTACAAAGTGAAATCAAAAGAGAGTACCTTTTGTGCCTCTGTTGGACCAGGAAACTTTGAGAGAACTTCCATGTCTGGTGGAGAAAACATATCAAGGGACTGAGAAGCAACAGAAGAGCTCGGGAACCATTTTTGAGTGTTCCACCAATACGTCAGCCATGGTATGTGGTGAGCAACACGCAGAGACCATTGGTCCGGTTTAAACTGCTTGTAATAGTATGCTTCATTGGATAAATTTGCAGGGAAACTAGGCCACCAGTAATTAATTACTGGAGCAATGAAAGCTACTCCTGCTAATCTGTTAAATCAAAAATTCAACATTAACATATTACATGCCTATTACTCCACAGCAATGAAAGGAACTATACATAAACTATATCCAGAGGTTTAAATGGGTCGATTTGGATTGTGTTCAATCTTAAACAGTTCAAGCATGCTTAAGGGGTGAAAATGGCCCAATTTTTTTCCTAAACTGTTTATTCAAAGATTTAAATTATTCAGATTACTATTGCAACGATATGGCCTTGTAACCAAACTTAACAGAGTAAATAATCATAATATGTTTCAGAAATGAACATAAAAGTGTTTTGGGCTTATTCTGACCCGTATCGACTAATACCAAACCGTTTCAAGCTGAACATGTTTTAACCCGTTACCTAACCCACTAGACCCACCATCTTAGCATCTATAGGAGTATATGAAGAATGCTTAGAAGGCTATTGGAATTCGATTTACACCTGTGAGGGATGTACTTGAGACAAGCCCAAACAAAATTTCCACCCATAGACATTCCGACGACATAGAATCTTGATCCAAGTCCCAGCTGATCAGCAAGTTCTTCGATATCTAAAGCCAAACTCTTCAAAGTTCTATTAGGATCTGGATCACTCTCTCCATAACCAGGTCGGTCAAACGAAACAGTATACACACCTAACTCTTCAATAAGGGCCTGTAAAGATCAACCCACTGCTCAGGAAAGTAACTTTTAAGCCAAGATAAAGTACACTGCAATTTCTATGTGATTTTATTCGTCGTCACGTCTCACGAAAATGTGTATACTATGTCTAGTTGTTCACACCTTAGTTATGTCCACATTTATACAGGTAAAAATATACAAAAAGTCACAAGATTCTCAACGCTTATAATTTTAGAAAAAAATGTTCACAGTTTCAAACATGCAAAAGAAAAAGAAGAGCCAATTGCATAAATATATAACCAACTTTGATCATAAATTTTGTTTTAGGGTAACAAACATATTTTACCTGGAAAAAAACCATCTAAGTTTCAAAAATTTCGATTAACTGTGTTCTTTCAAGTTAAGGGGATTCCTTGCGCCACATCATCGCCATGTCAAATTGAAAATTCTAAAAGTTGGTTACTTTCAATAAAACGTTGATGGATTTTATATGCAATTAGCACAATATAACCTTATTCTACAATTAAAAGTGTACAGGTCATTTTGTTACACTAATATTCGTCACGCACAAGGAAGCGTGCTTTACAAATCACACTTAAGAGTGTGACAATATCTCAAAAAAATGTGTATTTACTAATGTGTTGTACTGGAACAAAACAGTAAGACGGCATAAAAAAGAATGGAAGGATCTATACTGGAGAGGCTGCAAACGCAAAAAGATTATGATGTTTGCAATTGTCAAAACCATGAACATAGATTATTTTATACTGGGCTGTCTCTTTTGGAACACCATATTCTAAATATGACAAATGCCTTCCGTCACGAAGCTTTATCCTGGGTGAAGTAACAGGTGGACCATCTGGAGATCCGCATATCTTTGGAGGCGGTGGACGTGTTGCTTGATAGGCCCATGCCAAAAACCCCATAAAGAACACGATCAGAAATTTCTTCAAAATTCCTAAGTAGTTTTTAATGGAGTACACTAAGTTAGGAATAGTAAGAGAATATATCTGAATGAATGCAATACAAAGCCGCAAAAGTAACTCAAAATGGCATTGTAACTATCTTTTCAAGTTGGAAATGAGTTCACATATGTTCTTAACCCGAGCTCCATATATAAGCTATGAATTGAATGGTTAGACATCAACATAGGTTTCCTTGGTCATTAGAACTTAAGAAAGCAACAAGCCATTTTTTCAAACAGGAAGAATGTATAAGGATGCAGCCGAACTATTAAAAACTAATCCATCTATACATAACAACCTTGAAGTGGCCACGCCAACCTTGTGAAAGTTCAAACCCTATGGATTAGTCGGCCAAAAGGTCGGAAACCATGGTTACCCAAAAAAATCTAACATAGAATATGCCCAAGTACGAAAGTTTCTACTTTATAAAATAGAAAAAATAACCAGCTTATATCTGTTATTACTTCAACGCTAAATTCGTCATCCAGCGCACCTTTTATTTTTTGCCAGATTAGGTATTAATCAAAACTAGATACATATTTTGACTGGCCTAGAAAGTAATTTCAGTAACAGGTTGACCGGCATTGGAACAGCTGGGTGACCTTAATGAACTCAATAATTGTTCCAATATATGAGTAGTGCTTCTAAATTTCCCTACCCTACCATATCATATTTCAATATTTATATGTCTTAATGATTTAACCATTGACTAAATAAATGAAACAATGCATTTAACCAAAATGTTTTCATGGATTCCAACACTAAAGTAATAACTAAACCATTTAAGCCTCAAGATAGATTCCAACATGTTTTCATGGATTAAAACCATATATTATTGTACTATATTAATTCATAAAAGGCATACAAATTTTACTGAATGATGTTAGTTTACAATCTTATATTCATATAAGGGTACATTTAAATATAAAGATTGAGAGACCTTTATGAAAAAGACTAGATTTGGACTTGGATTTGGAACTTCTGGTGTGTGACCTGGCAGATGCAGCTGATATCTTTCTGGAGGCACCACCGCCTGCCATTTTGGGTTGGTGATCAAATCTATGCCGTTTTGGCTCCTACAAGTACTGTTCTGGCTTTATTAAGTGTGATAATATTAGTCCCTAAACTTTCCCTTTACACACCTTTTTGTTTAAACACATTCTCTGTTCCAAAAATAAATATCATAAAGGGGCATTTACATCTATATCCTTACAAAAGTTCAATATTACATCAATATCCTTCTCAATTTTTTAATTACGTCATTATCTTTAATAAACTTTTATAATTACATCAATATCCTTCCCATACTTTTATAATTACATCAATATCATTCCCACACTTTTGAAATTACATCAATATCATTCTCAAAATTTTAAATTCTCATATACATCAAAAAATCAACATGTTTTCTCATCAATCGAGGCCAAATATGCATATGAACAAATAAATATATATGAGCAATATTTTTTCATATTTATATTCAACTTTTGTAATTATATCAACACGTTTTTTTGTCGTTCGATGCCAAACATATATATGAATAATATGATCATGATCAGTATAAGTGATAAATAATAGTTTCATAATCTAAAATAAATATATTTATGATTAAATTGATTTTTGAACATATATATCCTTTTTAAAAGTGTGAGAAGGATATTGATGTATATAAATTTTCTTTGATAAGGACGTTGATGTAATTAAAAAATTAAGAAGGATATTTATGTAATATCAACTTTTGAGAATGATATCCATGTAAATTTCCCTATCATAAATATCAAAATACAAAATCATTGCCAAGCAAAACACGACTCTCAATAGCTTTTTTTTATTAAAAAGAACAGTATTACATTATTATTATAATAACTTATTATTTACATAGTGGTGGAAGGCAAACGAGCAACAAGCTCTGTCGCTAGCCATTTTTGGATTGCAAAGCTAATCCTATGAAAAACCACATTTGTGGATCTAGGTGTCATAACATTATTGTTCATAACCCGTTGAACTCTATTAATTAGCTCATCTGCCTTAGGTGCAAGAAAACCAAATGTATCAAACGCGAAAGGAATAAACACGTGTTGATTTTCAATGCATGCTTTCTCGTGTTTTGTTACTTTGCATGAGGTGGCTTTCAAAGCAGCCTGACCCATTGTAAAACCCCGCTACTCAACCTCACAAGAGGAGAACCCCCAGTCAGATCCACACACGCATGTTTTCCTCCAACCCATCCAAAAACCAAAACGCCAGCCGGTCTAAGTGTAGATCTTCCGTCTGACGAGTCAGTCAAAAAGTTCACACGTGCTTCTTTCTTGGCGGAGATCTCGGCATGCCTACATATGTAAAAAAGAACGTCCCTAACCATGTCGTATCGGTACTTGAAGCTTGTGAGCTCTTTACAATGAACCGCATGTTCCCTAAAGGAATCCAAACATGCCTTGCGACAAGCAGGGGATATTGCATCAACCAAAAATAGTGGAATCATGAGGCGATACTTAAGGATAGTGCGATATTCCACTGGTGATATATGTTGACCGAGCTCGTCTATAGGGATAGCTAGTAGAAAATCTTGAACATGTGGTACGCGTATACACTCAAAGACCGCTTTCTGTCCCATGGTCATGTCAAAGTGGACTTCCATATCCTTACCATTTCACTAAAAAGGGCACTCGCCAGAAACATAATCATCATCCATACCACATATGCCACTGTCACGTAAGATGTGGTCTTGTAGCACCCAAGATTGGGCCCTTGAGGCTACAAAAGCATAGGAAGAAGCCTCTTTTGCCAAGTACAACCCCAAACCACCAAGACGAATGGGTAAAGAAGCAAGCCGCCACTGTAAGTCTCCAAAGAAAGGTCATCCACAGCTTTTTAGGATTAAAAAACTCACTCACATATCACACTCACTCACTTACATGTCACTCACCACTCATATATCTCTCATACTCTCTCACTCACATATATCACTCTTATACTCTCACACGTATCACTCATACTCACCCACTCACATATCACTCTTACCCACTTTATCTCTCCCTCTCTCAAACATCGAAACCATCGATCTAGATCTACCTCTCTCTCTCTATCTCTCTCTAAGTTTTCGGTTTCATACGGTGGTTTTGTGGTGGGGTTTTGTGCTACGGGTTTGTGTTTTCTGCTATGGATTACATATGGTGGTTTTTTGATGGGGTTGTTACAATTGTTGGGGATGGTTGTACAATCATATTCTTTGTTTTTGGGGTTAGTAAGTTTGTTATTTCAATTCAAGTTTGTGTTATTATGTTGTCTTAATTAGGGTTACTAGGGTTAGCGTTTTAGTGTTTTGTGAAGTTTATATGTGTCACAAACTTTGTATCTTATTCTGATTGAAGTTTTTGTTGTTCAATTGTGTTAATTAGGGTTATTGAGGTTAGGGTTTGTGATTTTTATTTTTTTTATTTCTGAGGTTTGTAACAAATTATCTAACTTATTAAACAACATTCATGCTATTGATAAAGTATGGGGTATTGGGTCATAAAGTAGGGGGTGTTTGAATTTGCTTATATGACCGGCTTATAGCTTATTGTTAGTTTAGAAATACGGTATGAAAAGGGAGCTTATGCAACATAAGTCTAATTTCAGCTAAGCCATACGACGACTGCATAAGCAGAAAGGTTTATTATTAAGCCATAAGACGTCTGCATTAGCGAAAACAAATAGTGCCTTAGTTAGTTTTTTATAAGTGTGAGTACTTGAGATCATTCGTAGTATGGCGGGGCAAGTTGCTAACTTTGCAGCCATGTCCTTCAGTTTGTTCTTTGATGTCACTGGTCCTTTCGTTGTCGCTATCCATGACATGCGACGTTAGTGATGGGTGTGTGACGATGCTGATAGGCTGGAAGTGGTGTATTTTGGTTGTCGCTATCCTTTCATTAGCAGATTTTGTGCTTATGCCAAAGTTGTGTAAAAATAAAAGCTAAGTAGTGCGTAGAACCCGTATCTTAGCAGGGCAACCACACATCGAATGTGGTTGTGGCCATGACGGGTGTTGTCTCATTTTGTTTGGGGACATGGATTAATGATCCGCAATGTGCCTAAAAACTTTACTTATTATATAAAGTTGATGGTGGTACCGATTGTAAAAGCCTATGATGACTCTTAGTGGGTTCGGTAAGGATAAGATGTTTCGCACATTGGCGTAGCGACCTATTGCGGTTGCAGCCATGGTGGGTGTGCCCTCTTTATTTGTTTCTTTGTCTGTTTGAGCTTCAATTATTCACGCATCTGCATCTTTGGTGCGTGAGTGGGTGAGTATGAGTGATTTTTTTAATCTTAAAAGTTGTTGGGAGTCCTGTCATGCATAGCAAAATTATCCTTTAATATTAAGACTTTGATGGGGACCGTGTTTTTCAACAGGGAGGCTGCTCTTTTGATAAGATATAATAATATAAAAAAGATCCTTCGTCGTGCTCTTTGATACCGCCGATCCTTTCGTTGCCACTTGTCACACCCCGCCAAGGCAGAAACATGAGGCGTAATGAGAATGGATATCATCACAACACAATGGTGTCACAATAGAGAAAATTACATGAACTAAACGGAACATAAAGGACACAAAGTGTCATGAAAATACCCAAGCAAACATAAAATAATAACTGGCGTCTTATATTGAGGTAAAAGGGGTTCACATCAATACTAAAACATAAAAGACAACCAAAACAAGTATAAGCAAATCAAACCAACAAACAATCAACATTCAATCAAACAAGAAATAAGCTAGGAGAATAAACTCCGCATGCAGCCTAAGGTCTCTCTAGCCACTTCTCACATTCCTATGATCTTCCTTATGCTCACCTGAAAATGATGCTTAAAACGTCAACACAAAGGTTGGTAAGAGTCATAGGTTTAAGACACGAAAATCGAAGCTTATAAACAATTACTGTGATTAATGAAAACATGGCAGGACAATTACTGTACTATCATACAAGCTAACATGCAAATGTAACCATAACGAGCATGGGAACGGAACGTGTCCCTCGACCCAACAAGTATCAACACTTGGGTAGGAACGTTACCTCCGATCCATAAAAATCATCACTTCACATGGGTAGGAACGTTACCCCGATCCAATATCACAACAAATGGGTAGGAACGTTACCCCCGATCATAATACACATAAGCATTTAGCACGTAACATACAATAGCCAAGAAAAGTCCATACACTTTCAAAAAAAGACGCATAATCACAGTAATTAAAATATTTCAAATACACTTGCATCATTTCCATCCCAATTTAAAAGCAATGTAAAAAGAGGGACTATGAAACTCACCTGAATGCTCAAACGCAACTTCCAAATCTCAACACGCAACTATACAAATAAATAAACACGGCTACACGCGACTAAGTTAAAAGCTCTAGTCCATGTAACATACATATGATGGATGTCTAAGGGTTTAGTTAACCATCATGGGTCACCCCGACACCATGCCCAACCTCAACCATCTCATTAACACTTTACACTAGCTACTTATAATTAAATCAGAATTGCAAAATTTTAGTGTCTCTTTACGTGCTCAAAACCCTTACTTAATGACCTTCATAATTTATACCAAAAATCACCCATGTTCATTTATGAGTATATTAACTACCTTGTGATTCCCAAGTATTACTTACATGTGTAACTACCTCAAATAAAATCAAACTTCAAAACTGTCCTAATTCGGATCTGATTGCACACCAAAATATATCACTCTAACTACCATACTTAGACATGCTTTCAGAGGCTAATTTTCACAGGATTATCAATAGACATATGGAACTTAACTACTGTAGAAGGGCTAAGCTTAATTCCACTTTTAAGTTAGGGTTTCACCCTCACAAACATGACCTAATTCTGACCCGTATTTACTGTTTTGACCACTTTTGTTGCAGAGGTTATTTGAATGCCTTCCCGACCTTAAAAACTTTCGAGGCTGGATTTTCTGGAAAGTAGACTCTTTTGGCTTATTCATAGACTCAAGAAACATATCAATACACGCTTTTATCATCTAGATATCAGTCGTTGAACACGACCCAAAATTCTGCTCAACCCTAAATCAAGTTTTAACGCAAATCTAACCTAACCAATTGCATGAACATGACCATAATCAAGCCCTAATCACATCATTGATTTTTATGAAACCCTAGATCCATCATTGATTTTGTTACATGAATATACTAATCTAACTAAGAAGAACACACTTACCTTGATTACTAGCACATAAACAACAATTCTTGATCAAAACTCTTGGTTCCTTGTTCTTAGGGTTTTAAGTCGACACCAAGGGTTTATTGGTTGCATAATTTTGGCTGGAAAAGGGTTTAGGAAGGATAATGAGCTAGGTTTGGTTTCTTTGGGGATAAGTTAGCTTAATCTAATCCTAGTCTAACTCAAACTCTCTAAAGATAATGCATCTTTTATAATTTTTTCCTTTTTCCCCTTTCTCCTTTATAAATGTCGATTACTATATATATATATATATATATATATATATATATATATAATATATTTATTTATATATATATAAATATATTATATTTATATATAGCTGTGAGGTTCTTTTTAGAACCAAAATAAATTGTACGGAAACTGCGGAGACCAATCTTTAACAAGTATTTTTTTATCATTGGGTAAAATGACTTGTGCCTTAATTGTAACAAAGTAAAACATTAGGTAAAATTCTGAAAATCGTAGGAGGGTACTTGATCCGTCCAAACTACACCTTAAAATATATATAATATATAATAAAATATAAAATATATATAGTAAGTGTAATCTGAAACACAATCAATGATACCGAGAAGTAGTATAGAATGTTTCCCGGGTCGTTTATCTCCCACCGGGTTTTGCGGAACAATCGATACAGTCGAGAATGATTTGAGGATTTTTGAATTTTGAATTACACTACCAACATTTTCAATAGACCCAAACTAAAAAAACGCATTACACTAGCACGAAATTTTAATTACACGAAATTTTAATACACGAAAATTAAAAACGTGGGCTAAAACTGAAATTTAAAATCTAAAGCATTACTTTTAACAAATTTTATACCTAAAAATCACAAATTTAAAAAGAAAATTTTAGGAAAAAGAATTAGAATTTTTTAACTATTTTTGAATTTTTTATGAATTTCTAAAGAAAAATGAATTAACTAAAAATAAACTTTTTCTAAAAATTAACACTAAAATTCTACTTTTATTTTTCAAAAATTCTAGATTTAAAAAGAAAATTTTCACAAAAAGAATTAGATTTTTTCAACTAATTTTCTATTTTCTATGAATTATTTAAGAAAAAGAAATTACTAAAAATCTATTTTAATTTCTAAAAAATACAAATTTAATTGAAAAAATAAAGAAAAATGCTTTTTATCTACTTAAAAGGTGCAGAAATTGAATGGAACAAAAATGCCCAAATTTTATAACCTAATTGAACCCTAATTTGATCAATTAAAAACTAAACCTAATTTTATTTAACTAATTTAAAAGAATTAAAAACTATTTTGTTATTCCTAAAAAGACAGGGTAGGAAGTGTAACAAACGAAAACAAAGGGTAGGCGGGGTAACTACTAGAAATTTACACTCTAATGTAAACGGGTATCCCTTAACTATTGACAAAGTACAAAATAGACCCTACGAATTGGCTTATTTTTGGCTTATTTAAAAAAGTGATTTTCAGCAAAAACTCAAAACTACAAAGTTAAAGAAGAGCTTATTCCCTACAACTTTAATAAAGGCACTATCTACTTTTAACAACAGAATAAGCTAAAAATTAAGAACCTTAAACTGTTTTACAGAAACTAGGGGTTTACAAGCTTTTTCAAACTTTAGCTCATAACTAGCTTATTTCTAGATGAAAATGAAAACCAAAAGTTGCTAAATGAAGCTCAAGATATGTACTATGGACTTCTAAAAAGTAAAAAGCTACTAGTAAACAAGATTATAAAGAGAATTGATAGTAAAAAGTGAAAGGTCTAGCTTATTACTGAATTAAAGCTTTTTCTAATAAGCTATCTAGCTTATTTCTAAATTATAGAAACTGAAATTTCTCAAATAAGCTATCCTATGGATGATGATTAAACCTAGATATAAGGATTTTGATAAAACAACTAGAAATTGAAAATCACAAGAAAATAAGCTAGAATCTAGTCTTCTGCTATTCCACTTTTGTAAGGAAAATTAAGCTAAACTAAAAGCTTTAAAATGAAACTTAAGTGATGATATGTAATAAGCTAATGGAAAACTATTGAGATACTAAAAACTAAATCCTAACTCTTAATCTTTGAATGCTTAAAAAGAAACTAGAAATTTAATAGCAACAACAGCAGAAACTGTTGTTGCTGATGTGATTGACCAAAATCCTAATTGCAGGGCAAATTTCTTAACTAAGATATCATGAACTTGTTAACTAAATGTATCTAAACTTGCATCATCCAAATTTTAACTCTAGAATACTTTTGTACCACTTAACACTAAAATCTATTGAGCTAAAAACTCCCCTGGTGCTAGAAAGAAAATCTTAAGCTCAAATCTTTGTAATTCTATTATCTAACTCTTAAAACCTATTTAACACTTGATAACATGACTTGACTCAGCTTTATGAGGTATTTTGACAAACTTGTTTTGACTTTAGAAGTCAAAATCAGCTAGAACCAAACACTCCTTAAGTTTACTGTCTAAACTAATTTTATATCTAAAATCTATTTTAAAGCTAAAGCTGCTAAAACCTTTTATCTACTCTTACTTAATCTAACCTATTAAAGCTAAGTTAACACTTAAACCTACAGCTTATTAGGAAAAATAAGCTACTTTCTCTCCTAGCTTATTAATGCTAAAAATGACAGAATTAAGAAGTTAAATCTAAATTGATTCTAGTTACAGTTATTTAAAGACATTTAAAACTCTAACTAACCTAGTAATCCTAAGCATGATTAAGCATTCATAAAGATAATACAATAAGCTAAATGAATAAGCTAAATGCTACAGTGAATTATGGAAAATGGAACCTGAAATTGTAGTCTCAGAAACTAGCCACTCTTGTTGAGTGAGTGGCTTAAAAACACATTCCTAATTGGCACCTAGCCTCTAAACCAATGAGCTTAAAGCTCAATAAGCTATATTAGCTTATTACTTCTCAAAAGCCTCCAAAATGCATCAAATGACCTCTAGTGATCATTTTTAAATGTGAAATGAACAAAATGAAAAAATGAATGACTTAAAATAAGGATTTTACTAAATTTGAGCTTATGAACAGGAATAAGCTCAAAAGAGCTTATTTAGAGCTTATTAAGTGAAAACAGCTTAAAATTGAAAACAAAAACAATTGAAACTCAAAAACTGAATTATATTGCTCACAATGATTAAGTACAAGTTGAAATAACAAAGGTACAACTGAAAATAAAGGCTTAAAAAAAACTTAATTGCAACAGTACACGAAACTAAAAAAATACAAAGAAAATTTAAAAATTCTAAAACTCTGCTGCCCTTTCTCTTTTATCTTCACTTCTTTTTATAGGCAGCTCTCTTCTCTTTGTGTGCTTGTTGTGTTTCTTTTGTGAGTAGAAAACCAAACATCATCTAAACCGTCGAATAAGCCTTGGGGAGTTGTGGGATTGCCAACTAGGCATTAGGGGTTTAGTGAAGGTTTTATCCATTGAGTAAGAATGTGAGATTGAGTGTCTTGGGAAGAGGGAAAGGGTACACAGGCTTTGGGTTTTGGGTTTCAAAAGTGGCGGGAAAGGTTTATAAAGGGTAGGGGTGACAGGTAAAAGATTTGTGGGTTTTGACAACATTAGTCCTCCAAAGTTATAATAGGGTTTGCACCGTACGTCCTTGTGGTGGTAAAGGGTTTAGGGTTTTGGCAACATAACCCCCCAGGGGTTATATAACCCTTTGCACTAACAGTCCTTGGGTGTACAAGTCTTTGGACATGGCAGAATTGGTCCTTGGAGTATAACTTTGCCACATTGACAGTTTTTACCCTTCTCTTCTTTTTCTTCTTTTTCTTCTTTAAATAAGTTTAGAGATTTAACAAGTTTAGTCCCTAAACTTGTTATTCTTGACTTTTTGGCTTCGGGTTTGTCGGGGTTGGCTTTGACTTTGACCAGTTGACTTTTCTGTTGACTTTTTGACTTGATTGACTTTTCGGCTTCGATTTGGCTTTTCGGCTTCGATTTGGCTTTGTCTTTCACAGTCTTTTCCATTCCGGTGTATCGTACCTTACCACTATGAATCACTTTAAACCTTGCTTTGTATAATAAAATAAAAATCTATTTACAAAGATCATTTTATATACAATTTTCTACAAACACCAACACAATACTTTCAAAGGGTTTTTATAATTAGACATCAATTATAAAATATATCAATTATAAAATATGTTACTCAACAAAGGACACCATAATACCAAAAGGGATCATAAAACACCATACAGACTCTAACACAATTCTATTGTTTGATAACGAAAAAAAAATACCAGGAACCATATACTCAAAATAGAATCAAACGAACTCGTACAAGAATCATGCAAGACGTTACGTACCCAAAAGAAAATGTATGGTCTTATCCAAAATAACGATCGACAACGCCATAACTTAAAAGCTCGTACTAACACTGTTGCCAATGGGTTACGAAAACCATGGGTATACAAATCACAGGGAGTAATGATACAACTAATTTGTTAGGAAATTAGTGCTTAAAAGGAAACGTTTGATATATACGAGAAATCAATGCAACAAAAAGAACTAACGAAAACGCGCTTATATCTGAAAGAGCAGAGATCCGAAAACAACCAATTATACATCAGAGTAGAATGGGGAAAATCAGGTATCCTTACTAACAAAGTACGATGAAGGGATGCTAAGCTTAGACTTAGGAAATCCGAACAAACAACCAAGAAAATAAGCAACCTCTATAATAGCAATACTAGGTATCCGCAATTACTAGATAGAAGGGCAAACTTACTATCTATACAACTTAACTTAACATATCCTCCAATTAGGGTAAGAGAAAAAATTCTCTACCCATACCACCATCTTTATCGATGGGGGGGGGGGAAAAATAAACATATCAAAAAGGATATAACATTTTACACTACCACCTTAAACAAACCAAATAAATGCAATCATAGTTCATTAAAGTCTACGTGTGTGATGCCTTTATAATTATGTTGGCCACCATAATTATAAGTGCCTCTTTTCACACGTGTACTTACTTCCAAGATTACCCATTTCAATCATAATTCACATATGAGCACATATACCACATTGCACATCTTAAACCACTCCAACTTAACACATAAAGGATGCTTCATCAATTAACTACTTACTTATATCAAAATAAAATCGAAACGACATAAAGGAACTGAAAAAAAAAAAAAACTCGCACATCTCCCAAATACAAAATATCTAAAAGAAATAATCAATAACAACATGACGAGGTAAAGGACGGGATAAACTTATGCTGGGCCTCGCTTGGGTTTGACTTTGCCTCTGCAAGAATCACCCGACTCCGCGGGTCCAGCCCTACTACGCGCATCCGACAAACGATCAACTATCCTATCTCCTTCGGTTCCACAAGAGGCTCCTCTTATGGATCCTTATAACGCTTAAGTCCCCCAGTTGAGGGGAAAAACGGATTCCTCAACGAGACTTCTTAGGGGTGAGGGAAAAAAACATAGCTAAAATACTAAGAAAGTAATACATATCATACCAGATAAGGGTAGGCAAAATAACTCAATGACAACTTAGCAAAATACGAGATATATAAGCTATGCAAAAATAGAGGGGAAGCATAGCAGTTATAGCATCAAACACTTAAGCCCTAAATGCATCTACATGAAGGACCCTTAGGTTATAGTCTAGGCTCAACCACCTACTTATCTATAACCAAAGGCTCTGATACCAATCTGTCACACCCCGCCAAGGCGGAAACGCGAGGCGTAATGAGAATGGATATCATCACAACACAATGGTGTCTACTATAGAGAAATCTAAATGAAGGAAATAACCAAATGGACACTATGTAGCATGGATAATACCTAAAAACAAGATAAAGGAGTTTACTTACTAATAGTAATGTCGTACACGAACAAAATAATCCAAATACTAACAATCTCTAACAAACAAGTATCAAGCAAAACAAATGTCATAAATGAAAAGACTAGAAAAGACAACTCCACAAGCAATGCCTAGGGTCTCTCTCTAGCCACTCTTCCTAACATCCTTCTTATCATCATGATACTCACCTCAAAATGATGCTTAAAAACGTCAACATAAAGTTGGTGAGAGTCATAGGTTTTACGACACAAATACAAGATTTAAATCAATTGTTGTGATTAATAAAACAAAACATGGCAGGACAGTTAAGCTAGCAATTATACAGACTAAAAGAGAAAGACCACGAGGTTAAACCCAGATGCAACACCAACACCAGTCATAGACACTCATACCACTACATCTGTCACCAATGCTCAAATTCAGGAAATGATTAACGAAGGCGTTACTGCTGTTGTCACACCCCTAAAATCGGACGGCATCGGAATAGTAACATTGGGGTGCGACTTCATAGTCCATACGCACAAGTCACAGAAAACGACCTCAAAAGAGACGTTTAATAAAATGTCACATTCAATTTAATTAAAAATGTCAGAGTTAAATAGGTTCCATTTATAATGTATTAGAAAACATTGTCAAAACGTTTGTCAAATAGTACTCAAGTTATTAAGCCTTCAAAAATATATATCCGCGCGACTCGAATGCTCCCAATGCTCCACTAGCAAAATAGTAACCTGAAAATACATGCTAAAACGTCAACAATAATGTTGGTGAATTCATAGGTTTAAGTAAAAAGCAGTATTGAAATAATTTAAGAAATATTTCAGAAGAAAAGTAGCGTTACAACATTTAAAAGTGTTATTTCCGAAATCCATCCGAAATCCAAGTAGTGATTCAGTAAATCAAGAAGTATTTAAAAGTGGACCACAAGATCGAAGTAATGGTGGACTAAGTACGTATTCCGAAGTCCAAAACAAGTAAGGTAGACAAGGGAAACACATTCACCAAGTCTAAATATATAACAGGTATTATTGCACTAAGCTCATGACACCGAAGCCTTAACTAGATTTGTGCCCTAATCAGAATATAGGATGCTTGCCAACAACCTAACACCTCTCAATGTTAAATGCACCCGATCAAACTAGTGACCCAAGTAAGGTGGGGATTGTCAGTCCCGATAGATCTATCCACAACACTCGCGCTTACTACAATAGCAATTAACGGTTCATGATAAGTAGGGACTTCACGGCAATAAGGTAACTTAGGCATTAATAATCAGGCAGTAATCTGGATAGCATACACTTTGAAAAACACTTGTGTCCAATAGTAAAACAAGCAATGTAATTCACCCCGTAGATTTTGTAAAACAATTGTAGAAAAAGGGGGCTATGAACTCACCTTGAGTGAATGGTAATCAACAAGTATTCACAATAGAAAAATGCGTCACGAAGGAATCCGAAGGCAACCTAATCCAATATAGGTCGTATAAGTACTAAACACTTTGATTATTTATAGGTCGTATAGCTCATCATACTATCGTTCGGGCTATCATAATTAAGAGGTCATGTAGTGAACGTATGAGGAGCTAGGACACTTTAAATCGTAAATCCAACAACTCGTCGATACGCCACCCCGAAGAGGCCTCATGTTTTTTGGGATAGTGTATTTGGTTTCCCGATGATGGTAAAAAAAATAAATCGAAGGTAAAAGCAAAGTATGTAATATATTCCGTATATATTACATATGAAAAATGAAACAAGTATATAATTCATAACATGAATTTTATAATAAGGATAAACGACCAAAAGAATAAATCGAAGTATAAATAATATGCGATGTGTATTATATATGAAGGAAGGCGAGGATTATAAAATAGTCGAAGCATATAATACTTTCCAAGTATTATATAAGAGCTTTTAAAAATAATTACCTACATAATTCGACATGCCTTTGAATCACCAATTAAATTAATAACGAGTTCTGTAAGAAATAAAAAGAAAAAAAAACAAACAAAAAAAAAAAAAACAAAAAAACCAAAAAAAAAAAAAAAAAAAAAAAAAAAAAAAAAAAAAAAAAAAAAAACAAAAAAAAAAAAAAAAAACCTAAAAAAAAGAAACAAAAAAAAAAAAAAAAAAAAAAAAAAAAAAAAATAAAAAAAAAAAAAAAAAAAAAAAAAAAAAAAAATAAAAAAAAAAAAAAAAAAAAAAAAATAAACCAAAACCAAAAAAAAAAAAACAAAAGAAAAAAAAAAAAAAAAAAAAAAAAAAAACAAACCTACGTTTTAAAGTTTACTGAATTAGATAAACGACATTTTAAAAGTTTTTACAAAAGTTATTATTGAGTCTTTAGTTGAGACATATAAAAATAATACTTTTATAATTTATATTTCGTTTTATTTGTAAACGTATATTTTTGGTTTTTTTTTTTCCGTTTATTTAACCGGGTATATTGTTTAATTACTATTTTGATAAATCTTAAGTCTTTATATCCTCGATAAATAGAAATTTTAGTGAAAAGTTACCAAGTATAGAGATTTTAATAAATTTCGGCACGACCTTTTCGTTTATACGACGATTCCCATATTTATAAATTTCGATATTTTCCCTCTTTTTAGTCAATCCATGTTGCAAAATATCCTCAGGTTTTAATATATATATATATATATATATATATATATATATATATATATATATATATATATATATATATATATATATATATACCTCAGACGTAATGGATGAATAACAAAATAAGTAAACCAAACGCACCCCTTATTGGGCTGCTGTTAAACGCCGATCCAAACGCCCCTGCTGGGCAGTTAACTGCATATCCAAACGCCCCTACTGGGCTTGTTAAACGCACAACCAAACACCCCCGTTGGGGCTATAAAACTAGCAAACAAACATCCTCTTAGGGGATGTTATCCATAAATCCAAACACCCTTAGAACCAATAAAATAGAATAAACTAAAAAAAATATATAACCATCTAATAGGAAAAAAAGAGGGGGGAGTGGTGGAGGTGGTTGGCTGCTGCCGCGACAGCGACGGCGTGTGTCGGCTGGTGTCGATGTGGTGATGATGGCGACATGATGATGAAGATGGTGACGGGGTGCGGATGATGATGGTGGACGTGGTGTGGCGGCGGTGGGTATGGCAGGGCTATCGTAGGACAGCAGCCGGAGGGGAGGGGAAAATGACGCGTGGAGTGGAGGTGATGGAGGCATGGCAGCGGCGTCAAGTGGTGGTGGTATTATGGTGACAGCAGCGGCGGATGCCATGGCGGCCGGAGGAGGGATCATATATTTGTCACTTTTAAATGTATATCGTGACTAATGCTTTAAACTTACTTTTCAGTTGTCACACATTTCAAATTCATATGTGGTTAAATATTCAACAAAAAATAGCAGTCACTTTTAAATAATGTGTGACAAACTTGACTATATGATTTAGCCACATACACAATTACTTCATGTGACCATATATGAATTTTGGTCACACTGTTCAAGTGTGTAACATATATTTGTCACACACACACACACACACACATATATATATATATATATATAGTGTGAGGTTCTTTTCAGAACCAAATAAATGTACAGAACTGCGAGAACCAATCTTAACCATCTATTTTTTTAATCAAGGGTTAAAATGACTTGTGCCTTAATTGTAACAAAGTAAAACATTAGGTAAAATTCTGAAAATCGTAGGAGGGTACTTTAGGAATTACAAGTTATTTATTTTAGTTATTATTCCATATTAACATGAAATAGGATTTTGAGATCTCAGAATCAGTTATAAAACCTACTACGTCCATCTCCCTCATTCTCTCATAGCCGCCATCGCCTGAAAAAAGAAAAACATATCCTTGATAAATGAAACGCACTTAATTTGAAAATCACAAATAATTGCTATGGCGATTGATCCCATAAACAACGAAGATCTTTTCAAAGCCGTTGAAAACGGCATCGCTACTTCACGTCGATGACGATGACGGAACGATGATGGAAGTTGTTACTTCACGTCGCCGATTATGACGGAATATCGTCACTTCACTTTGCCGATGATGATGGAACGATGACGGAAGATTGTTACTACACGTCACTAATAATAGGTATGGTGATTGATCCGTAACGATGACGGAAGATTGTTGTTTCACATCGTCGTTTCACATCGTTGTTTCTTCTACTCGTAAAAAGGTACACAATTTAATTTTAAATTTTGTTAGAAACCAGTTTTGATTACGGTTTTATAAAATTTTCTAAAATCATTTTTTAATTACAATGTAATGGATGAGGGTGAATAAGTTAAATGTGTCATGCTAATGCTATTTGCTTGATTTTGATTAACGTGGCCTTGTCATTCGATCAATATGAATCATATTTGTTTTTATGCTTGTCTTTTATATAAGCTTTGTCACTATGTCTAGATCTACCTAGGAATGTTGTTAGTTGTTGGTGTTTATCAAGAAATATTGATAGCACATCAACATAAACGAGATAGCTAATTCTCATTTTCTAGTTTTTTTATCACGTCATAATTTTATTGAGGCATGTGATATGTGTTTCATGGCATGTACAAGTAAATGAAAGGGGTATACATATGTGTTTTTGACTTGTATAAATAAATGGAAGAGGTGTGCATATGTGTTTTATAGCTTGTATACATAAATGAAAATGGTGTGCACATGTGTTATATGGCTTGTGTAAATAAATAAAAAGGGTGTGCATATGTGTTTTATATCAATGCCTTATTATATATACATCTTTTTATTGACTTATCTTGTGGCATCAGGATCATGGATATCACCTTGCAACTAGACATGGTGTTGGCTGAAATTGTTTCTTCGTATTTATAAGGGCATATGGATGAACTCAAATGCACATATGCATACAAAGAAATCGAGAGTGCCTAACGAGGGAAAATACACGTGCAAATACCGCAACACCAAAATTAGTTCTGTCAAAGATCAGTAGACGCGTCTATACATCAACGGAACTTTCATTATTCTTTACTTTTAGAAATTTTCATTTGAATTGTATATAGATATATATATTTTTTTTGTATAATGTTGTTGTTTTGATACGATACATGTAAAATACATGTGTTTGCCATTACATGCACTTTGTAAAATACTTGTGAGCAACATGTTTTAGAAGTTTAAGCAATTGAAGATTAAAAACACATGTAAATTTATATTTTCTAAAAGAAACACATATGCATCTTAACTTTTAAAAGCATCATGTTGGAAAAAAAATATTTCAAATATTAATAAAAAAATAAATTCCTAAAATTTAGGAGCTAAAAAACGTTTTTATTAAAAAATTCAAAAAGAAATTAACAAATTCAATTTTACCTATATACCCTTTTGATTTAAATTAAAAAGATAATTATTTAAAAAAATCTGATTGGTTGATGCTGGTTCTCGCAGTTCTGTACATTCATTTGGTTCTGAAAAGAACCTCACCCTATATATATATATATATATATATATATATATATATATATTAGTTATTTTATTTATTAAATCATTAATTACATATTTACCTTCAATACCTTAAGTTTTTACAAAAACCTATGTAAATTTGGTCAACCATTTTGCTCAGAAACTACTTTCTAAAAATAACTTTCATTTCACCATTTCACTTTTTATTTTTAGAAAGTCCACTATAAATACCCAAATTTCACTTACTTCACTTATTTTCAACATGATACATTTCCCATAAACGCTTAACACAAAATCATCCAACTAATGACGTAGCATTGCAATGCAATACGCCATTCCTTTCCATTATCACTACATGCAAACAAATGGAATACTCATCACCAAACATAAACGCACTCAAAATGAGATGACTATATACCTCAAAATGATATCATGCACCTATTCAAACCACTTAGCATACACATATAACACATAACACATAAGAAAATCTCACAAAAATAAACTCTTAGCCATTTCTAAAGGTATCACCAACCTGATTAAGTCACAGATGTCACAGTATCCCCTCCTTGAGGAAATCTCGTCCCGAGATTTAACTAGCAGGCTCAACAACTCGGTCCACGAACAACTGTGGATACTTAATCCTCATTTGGTCTTCGTGTTCCCAAGTAAACTCAGGACCACGTTTGAATTCCATCTAACTTTCACAAGCGCTATATTCCTACGTTTTAACTTCTTAATGTCTCGATCCATAATCTCTACAGGTTCCTCGACAAAACAAAGTGTCTTGTCGACCTTGATTTCATCTAACGGCACATGCAAATTAGCATCCGCTAGACACTTTTTTAGATTTGACACATGAAAGGTGTCATGCATGCTATTCAACTCCTCAGGTAACCTCAACCTATAAGCTACAAGGCCAATCTTTTCAAGGATCTCAAACGGTCCTACATATCTCGGTGCTAACTTACTCTTCTTTCCAAAACGAACTACGCCCTTCCAATGCATCCCCTTTAACAATACACGATCTCCTACCTCAAACTCTAACGGCTTACGCATATAATCAACATAGCTCTTTTGACGATCTCTCGCCGCTTTGGGCTTTTCCTTTACCAACACTACCTTATCAGTCATTTCTTGTACTAACTCAAGTCCAGTTAAACTACTCTCTTAAATCTCTGCCTATAGGACATGCGACCTACATTTCCTTCCATACAAAGCTTCAAACAGAGCACACCGAATGCTCAAATGATAACTACCACCAAAATCGATAACACATGCCTTCATTATATCTTCCAAAGTCTGAATCATATGTTTACTTTGTCTATCCGCTTGAGGATGCTAAGTAGTACTCAAATCCAATCGCGTCTCTAACACTTTCTACAGCGTCTGCCAAAACCACGAGGTAAATCATCCATCTCAATCTAAGTTGATCGTCACCAGAATTCCATTCCTTGCTATTATCCCATCAATATAAAACCTTGCCAACTTCACATCTTGAAATCTTCTTGTATAGCTAGAAAATGAGCTAACTTGGTCAGTCTATCGACCATCACCCAAATCGCATCATACTCACTACTTTGACCTTAGAAATTTAGTGATAAAATCCATGGTGATTCTATCTTATTTTCACTCAAGTATCTCAGGTTGTTACCGCAAGCCAAAAGTCTTTGACATTGCAGCCTTCACCTCTTAAACAAATCCTACAATTGCTAACATAGGTAGCTATATCCTTTTCTACACGTGGCTACCAATACATGTCTCCAAGGTTATAGTATGCCTTATCCGCTCCTGGATGTACCAAGTATCTTGATGCATAGGCCTCATCCATTACACTTCCTACCAATAGAACCCTAATTTGATCCATAAAGTACAAACTCTCGTCTCCTTTTTGTTCCATCTGTTGACCTAAACCATGTAGCCTTTTTGCGAGAACGTTATCTTGCTTGAACGCCTCACTTTGGGCTGCCAGTATCATTCCTCTTACTCGTCTTGATTTCACTCTCTCCTTTTCCACTCAACGCATCACCCACTACATTTGCTTTATCAGAGTATCACATAAATCATTCTTCAAAGTCTGAAAAGCCTCTTCCTCTTTTTCGCCCCACTCATACTTCTAATTCTTCTCAGTTAGGGAAGTAAGGGGGTTCAACAATCTTAAAAAAAAGTTTTGCGATGAACGTCAGTTGTAACCTGTTAATCCTAAGAATAATCATCCAGTTCCTCACTGCCTTACTCTTACTTGGGTCCACTTGAATACGTTATGGTTGACCACGTGACCAAGAAAATGCACTTCCTCCAACCAAAACTCACACTTAGAAAACTTAGTATACAGCTTCTCCTTCCTTAGTAACCCAAACACTAACTTCAAATGAACTTCATGTTCCTCTCTCAACTTTGAGTAGGCCAGAATGTCATCAATGAATACGATGACAAACCTACCTAAGTACGGTTTGCAAGCCCGGTTCATTAATTCCATGAAACCGCTAGTGCATTGGTTAACTCAAAAGGCATAACCGTAGACTCAAAATGTCCATATCACGTTCGAAATGCGGTCTGTGGAATGGCATCCTCATGCACTCGTAGATGATGATAACCTGACCAAAAATCTATCTTAAGAAAGGACACGCTCCTCGTAACTAGTCAAACAAGTCATCAGTCATAGGGAGTGGATAACGGTTTTTAATAGTTAATTTGTTCAACTCCTTATGATCAATACACATGCGAAAAGAACCATCCTTCTTCTTCATGAATAACACACGTGCCCCCCCCCCCACGAAGAATGACTAGGTCGTATGAAACCCTTGTCTTGCAACTCTCTCGAAGTTGTTCAGATAATTCTTGCATTTCTAAGGGTGCTAGACGATATGGAGACTTCGCCACCGACGTCGCTCCAGGAACTAAGACTATACGGAACTCAACTTGTCGCTGCGGTGGTAGCCCCAACAAGTCTTCCGGAAACACATTAGTAAAATCGCGTACTACGGGTATATCACTTATCCTAGGTTCATCTAACTTAGCGTTCATTAGGGCTTTGGCGGCTCCCAAAGTACGTTCCCCATAAACTCGAAGTATCTCATCACCTTCCAACGGTATCCTAACCACCTTCTCATGACATACTATCACAAACTTCCTCTTGGACAACCAATCAATTCTCACAATCACATCAAAGCTTCCACGACTCAACGGTATCAACGAACTCCAAGGGTTACGAACAATCGAATAGGATAACAAACTAATATCGAGTCAAAGGCTAGAATGCATATAGGAGATTCCTCATATGCAAATAGACGTGGATCAAATTACATAAGAATCCTTTGAAAGAAAAGATACGTATATGCACTGAGTGAAAACGCAACGAAAGACTATCAACAGGTGTACCACGACAAATGAACACAAAAAAAATCAATACGAAAGACGGAAATTCTTATACCAATTATCGAATTTACTCGAAAGGTCAAAATAAATAATATTTTTATAAAAATCATTTTAAACTAAGAAAGTCACTTTAAGTATAAAAATTATTTTAAATAATAAATAAATTTGTCTTAAATGTAATCTTTATAAAATTCATTCTGGTTGTCAAAAAAATCTAGAGATGGTTATCTAATGGTGTATCGTACCTTACCACTATGAATCACTTTAAACCTGCTTTTTATAATAAAATAAAATTTATTTAACCACTCAACGATTTTCATATCCTATTTTCATAGGCCATTTAAACATATTTTATTTACAAAGATCATTTTAAACACAGTTTTCTCCAAACACCAACACAATACTTCCAAAGGGTTTTTATAATTAGACATCAATTATTAACTAGTTACTAAACAAGGACACCTAATACCAAAAGGGATGTAATTAAACGTACAGACTCTAACACAATTCTATTGCTTGAAAACGAAAGAAAATACCAGGAACCATATACTCAAAATAAAATCAAACGAACTCGTACAAGAAAACTCATGCAAGACGGTACGTACCTAAAAGAAAACGTAAGGTCTTATCCAAAATAATGATCAACATAGCAAACCTAAAAGCATCGACACTGACACGTCGCCAATGGGTTACGAAAACCAAGGGATATACAACCAAGGGAGTAATGATCCACACTTATATGTTAGGAACAATTAGTGCTTAAAGGAAACGTTTGATACTCATACGAGTAATCAATGCAATGAAAGAACTAACAAAACGCGCCTATATCCGAAAGAGCATATTTTGAACAACCAATATACATCGAGACGTCGAATAGGAAAAATCGGGTATCCTTACTAACAAAGTAAGATGAAGGGATGTTAAGCTTAGACTTAGGAAATCCGAACAAACAATCGAGCAAACGAGCAACCTCTATAATAACAATACTAGGTATCCGCAAATACAAGATAGAAGGGAAACTTACTACCTATACACTCAACTCAACATATCCTCCAATTAGAGTAAGAGAAAAATTCTCTACCCATACCACCATCTTTATCATGAATACACATAAAAAAAATTACACTACCACCTTACAACCAAACATAAATAAATGCAATCATGGTCACAAGTCTACGTGTGTGATGCCTTTATAATTATGTTGGCCACCATAATTATAAGTGCCTCCTTTCACGCGTGTACTTACTTCCAAGATTACCCATTTTAATCATAATTCACATATAATCACATATTCCACATTGCACATCTTAAACCACTCCAACTTAACACATAAAGGATGCTCCATCAAATAACTACTCACTTATATCAAAATAAAATCGAAACGACATAAAGGAACGAAGGTCTTGCAACGACTCCCAAAATACAAAATATTCGAAAGAAATAATCAATAACAACATGACGAGGTAAAGGACAGGATAAACTTATGATGGGCCTCGCTTGGGTTTTACTTTGCCTCCGCAAGAATCACCCGACTCCGCGGGTCCAGCCCTACTACGCGCATCCGACAAACGATTAACTATCCTATCTTCTTCGGTTCCATAAGAGGCTCCTCTTATGGATCCTTATAACGCTTAAGTCCTGTTGGGAAGATAGTTCCCCAACGAGACTTCTTGGTGGAAAAACATAGCTAAAATACTAAGAAAGTAATATATATCATATCAAATAATGGTAGACAAAATAACTAAATGAAAACTTAATAAAATAGGAAAATATAAGCTATGCAATATAGCGGGAAAGCATAGCAGTTATAGCATTAAACACTTAAGCCCTAAATGCATCTACATGAAAGACCCCTAGGTTATAGTCTAAGCTCAACCACCCACTTTTCTATAACCAAAGGCTCTGATACCAATCTGTCATAACCCGCCAAGGTGAAAACACAAGGCATAACGAGAATGGATATCATCACAACACAATGGTGTCACAATAGAGAAAACTGCATGAACTAAACGAAACATAAGGGACATAAAGTGTCATGAAAATACCCAAGCAAACATAAAATAATAACCGACGTCTTATATTGAAGTAAAAGGGGTTCACATCAATACTAAGACATGAAAGACAACCAAAACAAGTCTAAGCAAATCAAACCAACAAACAATCAACATTCAATCAAACAAGAAATAAGCTAGGAGAATAAACTCCGCATGCAGCCTAAGGTCTCTCTAGCCACTTCTCACATTCCTATGATCTTCTTTATGCTCACCTGAAAATGATGCTTAAAAACGTCAACACAAAAGTTGGTGAGAGTCATAGGTTTAAGATACAAAAATCGAAGCTTATAAACAATTACTATGATTAATGAAAACATGGCAGGACAATTACTGTACTATCATACAAGCTAACATGCAAATGTAACCATAACGAGCATGGGAACAGAACGTGTCCCTCAACCCAACAAGTATCAATACTTGGGTAGGAACGTTACCCCTTATCCATTAAAACCATCACTTCACATGGGTAGGAACGTTACCCCCGATCTAATATCACAACAAATGGGTAGGAACGTTACCCCCGATCCCAATACACATAAGCATTTAGCACGTAACATACAATAGCCAAGTAAAGTCCATACACTTTCAAAATAAAGACACATAATCACAGTAATTAGAACATTTCAAATCCATTTGCATCATTTCCATCCCAATTTAAAAGCAATGTAAAAAGAGGGACTATGAAACTCACCTGATGCACAAGCAGCTTCCAAACAATATCAACACAAGCTACACAATACAAACACAAACGTGTTACACGCGACCAAGCTAAAAGCTCAAGTCCATGTAACACTCATATGATGGATGTCTAAGGGTTTAGTTAACCATCATGGGTCACCCCGACACCATGCCCAACCTCAACCATCTCATTAACACTTTATACTAGCTACTTATAATTAAATAAGAATTGCAGAATTTTAGTGTCTCTTTACGTGCTCAAAACCCTTACTTAATGACCTTTATAATTTTTACCAAAAATCACCCATGATCATTTATGAGTATATTAACTACCTTGTGATTCCCAAGTATTACTTATATGTGTAACTACCTCAAATAAAATCAAACTTCAAAACTGTCCTAATTCGAATCTGATTGCACACCAAAATATATCACTCTAACTACCGTACTTAGACATTCTTTCAGAGGCTAATTTTCATGGAATTATCAATAGACATATGGAACTTAACTACTGTAGAATGGATAAGCTTAATTCCATTTTTAAGTACAAGTTTTACCCTCCCAAACATGACCTAATTCGGACCCGTATTTACTGTTTTGACCACTTTTGTTGCAAACATTATTTGAATGACTTCCCGACCTTAAAAACCTTTGAGGCCGGATTTTATGGAAAGTAGACTCTTTTGGATTATTCATAGACTCAAGAAACATATCAATACACGTTTTTATCATCAAGATATCAGTCGTTAAACACGACCCAAAATTCTGCTCAACCCAAAATTATGTTTTAACGCAAATCTAACCTAACCAATTGCATGAACATGACCCTAATCAAGCCCTAATCACATCTAGCATCATTAAATATAATTAATATTCTATATTTTTATGAAACCCTAGATCCATCATTGATTTTGTTACATGAATATACTAATCTAACTAAGAAGAACACACTTACCTTGATTACTAGCAACTAAACAACAATTTTTGATCAAAACTCTTGGTTCCTTGTTCTTAGGGTTTTAAGTCGACACCAAGGGTTTATTAGCTGCATAATTTCAGCTGGAAAAGGGTTTAGGGAAGGATAATGAGCTAGGTTTGGTTTCTTTGGGGATACGTTAGCTTAATCTAATCCTAGTCTAACTCAAACTCTCTAAAGATAATGCATCTTTTATAATTTTTTCCTTTTCCCCCTTTTTCCTTTATAAATGCCGATTACTATATATATATATATATTTATTTTATTTATTTTATTTATTAAATCATTAATTACATATTTACCTTCAATACCTTAAGCTTTTACAAAAATCTATGTAAATTTGGTAAACCATTTTGCTCAAAAACTACTTTCTAAAAATAACTTTCATTTCACCATTTCACTTTCTATTTTTAGAAAGTCCACTATAAATACCCAAATTTTACTTACTTCACTTATTTCTAACATGATACATTTCCCATAAACGCTTAACACAAAATCATCCAACTAATGACGTAGTATTGCAATGCAATATGCTATTCCTTTCCATTATCACTACACGCGAACAAATGGAATACTCATCACCAAACACAAACGCACTCAAAATGAGATGATCATACACCTCAAAATGATATCATGCTCCTATTCAAACCACTTAGCATACACATATAACACATAGCACACAAGAAAATCATACAAAATAAACTCTTAGTTATTTCTAAAGGTATCACCAACCTGATTAAGTCATGGATGTCACACCACTATCCATGTTGTGTGTTGTTAGTGATGGGTGTGTGATGATGGCAATAGGTTGGCAGGCGTGTATTTCAATATAAATTAAGGTCTATGCCACGTTCTTTGATGTCGTCGATGCTTTCATTACCGCTATCCATGACGTGTGATGATATTCACGATTGTGTGACGATGTGGATATACTTCTGAGTTGCAAAAGAATGTTTGGTATTCATTGTATATTTGAAGTTGTGAATTTGTTGCAGTTTTGAATTTGGCTTCACATAATTTATCGGGCAACACCACTACTGTTTCTGGGTTTGTTATACGTAGTTTACAGCTATGTTTCCGTCCTGGTGAGGGTATATATGCTCTGGGCTTTTTTTGGTTTTGATGTTTTGCATCTTGCCAGGTAAATTATTCTCTATCGATAGTTTTTGAATTGGTTTGCGGTGTTACATATATTTGTTTAAACAAATTGTACTGCCTGATTACTTCTATGCGGACTTTTTATTTTTGCAATTTATAAGCAATGATGACACTTTAACATTTGTGAGGTCCTTATTGATGATGATGTGTCAAACCCGCATGTATCTTGGCAGGGCAACACCAACAAAAAAGTGTTTGCAGTTATGCTGCGTTAGACATGTTTGTATCTAGATCCACACATGCAAATCTGAGCTATTAAGTTTAAGTATTTGTCTCTATTGATCACCCATGTATCCATGTCAGGAGTCAACAACAACGAATACACGAGTGAAATTATATCTATTTGGGTGTTGACTCCCTACATGAATGCAAGAATGCTCATTCGAGTGTGATAGGGGTTTTAGCACTGTCACGCGTGTTTAAATATAGAAAATGGCTTCTAATTCGGCATACGTGAAAGTAATAAAATCTTTATCGTATAGTCGAATGCTAAATTGTGTTTGGTAACCATTGTTTACATGTGACGCACACCAACTGCAGCCGGGTAAATTATTCTTTATAGGTAGATTTTAAATTGGTTCACGGTTTTACATATGTTTGTTTAAACAAATTATACTCCTTGATTACTTCAGCGCGTACCTTTTGTTTTTTTGAATTATAGGCAATGATGATACTTTGACATTTGTGAGGTCCTTATTGATGGTAATGTGTCAAACCCGCATGTATCTTGGCAGGGCAACACCAACAAAAAGGTGTTTGCAGCCATGCTGCATCAGACACATTTTTATCTGGATCCACACTTGCAAATCTGAGCTATTAAGTTTAAGTATCCGTCTCTAATTACCCCTGCGTCCATGTTAGGAGTCAACAACAACGAATACACGAGTGAAATTATATTTATTTGGGTGTTGACTTCTTACTTGAATGCAGGAATGCTCATTCGAGTGTGATACGGGTTTTGGCACTGTCACGTGTGTTTAAATATAGAAAATAGCTTCTAATTCGGCATACATGAAAGTGATAAAAATCCTTATCGTATGGTCAGATGCTACATTATGTTTGGTAACCATTGTTTACATGTGACGCACACCAATTGCATGCTTCCTTAACGAGGCAATGATGAATATGAGTAGTCTGAGTACAACGCATGGAAGTCCACAACTTGGCTAGGCAATCTATTAGGTATGCAACCATGATAGACATACGTTTCGTCAGAACCTCGAGCTCTTATCTAAGCCAATCGGTTTTACAATATACAACACTGATTTGAAAATACAGATGTGATAGTTAACTGCTTTACGATGTGTACCAAATCTTGAGCACCCTACGAGCGTCTAAAGCATCAAGTGAGATATTGTACATGCACATAGGCTGCTCAATAATAAGAATACACATGAACTGTTCAAGTGCTAACCGTGACGTAAATAATAAGCGATGATGATCCTTTCCTGAGACTCACTTTACGATATTCGAAATTGTAAAGCATATAGAATTTTATAACATTTTTCTCAACTGTAGTTGGGTATCAATATCTTATTAAAGGGAAATTCTGCTAGCACTATTTCGGTACTACACGTCACTTACTGAGTACAACTTCTCGGTAAGGCGACCACACCCACGTTGTGGTCGCAACCATGTGAAGTGTCTCATACCGTTTTAGTATTCCCAAACCCGAGCCTCATCTATCACCGTTGTAAGGATCGAACCTTATGTGGGCTTTCATATTTGGGGTTTGCTTGAATTATAACATGTTTATGAACCATTTCTTAGGACAGTTGGTGTGTCACTTATGTTTTTCGTTCACAGAGACGTTTACCAAGAGTGACATATGAACTGGTATGATAGATGTTTCATATGTAAGTTTGTTGCTATATTAAGTTCCATTGGATGTTGTTGGCGTTACAGCGCATATGCTGCGTGTTGGCAACACCACCTACAATGTTTGCAGCCGCAGTCTATATCTTTTTTATAGACAGGCAACGATGAACTTGAAAAAGTTTCATACAACTTTGATGCGTTATAACTTATATGTAGGCAAGGCGGCATGAATTGCTTGCAGCCATAGTTATCAAATCACCCACTCACGTATCACTCTTTAGTATTAAAAAAATCACTCACATATCACTCATACTCACCCACTCACGCATCTCACTTGCTCATACCAATCTACATTCCACTTCGCTCGCTCTTCACTCACAGTTTCCAGGTTTGTTATGCATGGATGCCAGTTGTGTTCCATCTTTAGTGAGGGTGGAAAAGTTATTCATTATTGGTAGGTTTGGAATTAGATGACGGTTTTATATATGTTTGTTTAAACAAATTGTATGCATGACGACCCAACATAAAGAAACTCGACATCAAGAGACAATATTCATAGGATGTTGCATGGCGTTTCTACGGAATCGTCTGCTCTTGTGATCTCAATGTTTTTCTCAGAAATTCTAGTTTAATATATGTAGTTGTGTAACACCCCCATTTTTACATATAGCAGCGGAAGCTAAACTGGGGTATTACTTCAAGGTACAACAGTCATAATCATAGAAAACGAATAAAAAGAGTCGTTTTTTGAAAATAAGTTATCATTCATTATTTCTTCAGAGTTTTTACAAACGAGAGGTTCCCAAAATCTATACAATAAAGTTTGAATGATAACGGTTTTTCCATCTTCATGTCCTCGCCACTCCGTGCCATTAGTTACCTGAGATAAAACATGCTAAAAAGTCAACACAACGGTTGAGTGAATCCATAGGTTTAAGTAATATAATTTGAATGCAAATGCGATATTTGGGTTATGTTGATATACACCCAATATTGAAAACATATTTATTATTGCCATTAGCTCATGAATCCGAAGCCTTAGGGTATGGTGATACGTTATAGCCCCTGCGGGTACCTTTGCCAAAATACCCGCGTGATTTCTAATGATGTGCAATTGGTTACACGTAACTGGGTACACCAACGGGGAGTCCAGCCCAAATAGATCTATTCACATCATTCGCGCTTACTACGGAGAGTAATTAACGGTTCATGATTATGGGGACTTAAAGGCAAAGCAGTTACTTAGGCAATAGTAAATTGAAATAGCATACAGAAATAATTGCATTCATGTTTATAGCATGTATCCCCCTCGCGGGTTTATAAAAAGATTGAAATGCGAGGCTATGAACTCACCTGAACAGTTATAGGGAAATTGATAGCAATGTATATGAAATGAATAGTAACGGCTTCGTCACGGGCAACCTGGGGTAATATATGTCAAGTCTTAGTTTGATTGAATATGTAAGATTTTACATCGATGTCGGTTTTGATATTAAAATTATCATAACACCGTTCGGGCCATCATAATTCAGAAGTCATTCAGTAAACGTTTGAGGAGCTAGGGCACTTTAAATCGTAAACCCAACAACTCAGTCAGAACGTAATACCAAGATGAAACTCCTTAATATGAAGCTCCCTAGTATTGTGGTATGATATGAATCCGGGACATGATTTTTGAAAGCACATCGATGATGAATGATATAATAGTTATAACATAAGCAGTTTTAAGCATTTTATTCAATATCTGGAAATGTTAAGCACGTCAAGCGTTAATTAAAGTTATGTCTGGTAATGTTTTGAATGTGTTTTTATACTTTTTCAAAATGTTACATTTTAGACCCTTGAGTTTGAAAAGTGGCAGAATATACCCTTGGAGTTTGCACTTTTACGACTTTGGTCCCTCAAGTTTAAAAGATATACCAAGTAAACCTTGTACTTTAAAAAGTGACATAATAGACCCTTGTAGTTATAACTTTGATAAAATGACACTTTTAGTCCTTTTAGTTATAAGTTTCTGAAAATTACGATATATACCCCTTGCATGGATTATAATTACAAAACATGTCCAAATTGCCATGCAAGCTTATTTTAACATTTCAATAGACATTTATAAGTTATAATAAACTAAAATATGAAGATTTAACACAACGCAAGTTTAAATTAACGATTCGTTAAGCTAGGAAGAGCTAGGGAAAGTATATGGGTTCATATTGGGTTTTAATAATGAAACGGGGGTTTTAAGCTAAAGTCTTTCATGACTTATCAAATACTTGTTCTTATGTGGCTTGTTAAGCTTATTAGGATAGATTATAACAATAGTTTACAAGCTTAGCTTATAGATTAAGTAAAAACATGAAATTAGGGTTTCGGGTGTACGATTTTGGATCAAAAAGGTATAACACATAGGTTTTTGAGTTCAAAACTTTATATTATGATTTTAACATGATCATATGAACATTATAAAGGTATTAATACATAATATAAGCTTAGAGAACCTGGTCTTGAGCTTATAGCTTAGAAACGGGTCGGAATCTGGACTTTTAGCTTCGTACGCCTAGAATAACGACTCCCGGGCTTCGTTTCTTGGTTTCTTTGCATTACCTTTCTGTACTTGAGCCTTCTAAGATAACTTAGGACCTATTAGGGCAAAGGGATTGACTGTTTATGTATGTGGTTTTAGTGGAGGATGAGGGGGATGTAGAAAATGAGTCGGTTTAGAGTTCTATTTATAGGTAAATGACCCTTAAAGGCCAAGGTAAGTTATGGGATCTGGTTAGGACATGTGGGAGGTCTATAGAGTGATGATAAGGGTCTATAGGATGAGTTTATAGGGGTAGAAACTAGCTTTGATATGTTGTCTTGGTCCTTGTATGTCGCGGCTAAGAAGAAAGAGAAAGGGGTGATGTGGCTCATTTCAAGACCAAGAATGGAGTAGATATTTGAGAGGGGTCCTTTTAAGCCAGCGTCCCTTCCAAAGTTGTTGCATCATTCAAGGGCTGATGGGCAAGAAAATAGTTAAAAATGGGGTCATTTGCAAGGGGTTTTGTATTTCGGGTTCATTTATGGTTCATAAGGGTTCAGGTTGAGTTTTCTAGCTTGTAATTCATGTACATTTGATTAGGAATGATAGGTTACTGATCCTAAGACTTATATTAAGGATTATAATCAAATTTGGATAGGTGGTTTGGGTTAAAATGGGTAGAAAATGAGTAACGGTGTCAAAATCACAATTTTTTTTTTTTATTAAAAACAAGGCACAATTAGTGATTTTCTAGCTTTGTTCTTGTCCATTGTTGTTAATATGGTGAAATGATGATGGAAAGTGATTGATAATGTTGTAATTTATGTTATTATAACTTATTTAAGTATTGGTTTAGGTATACAATGGATAAAAACGAAGAAATGAGTCATGGTTTAGAAACTAGCTCGGTTTTAGGGTTTAGGGTTTTGAATTAGGGTTTTAGTACAAAAAGACTGTATGAAAGCTTATGTAATATTAATATTTAGGGTTTTATACATTGTAGAAATGAGTGTAGTAGATTGTCACAGTGATGTGAAGAAATTGAATAAAAACGGAGGTAAAAACAACTATTTTGGAGAACATTGCTTATTGATTGTAATTGAGCTTTCTAGTGACTGTACTTTGACTCTGTAGAGTTTTATATTTCAAATAGATGTATATATTGCTCTGTTAAGTTCTTCTAGTAGCTTGGGCATTCACTTTAGATTTTAATCTTTCATGGAATTAGGGTTTAAAGGCATTCGATAATGGTCTAAAGCCCGTTTTGATATAACGTTGCGAATGGTACATTATAGGAATAATGTACTTTGTAAAAATGATATTATGATATTGAATTGATATATTATGATGATTTCTTGACATATATGAAGATAGGATTGTCATATGTAGGTTGCCTGAGCCCGTTAACTTTAGTTATGCAAGAAATGTTGCATATTGAGATATTGGCAAAGTAAGTAATGTAATGTAATAAAGCGAAAAATTTCGCTAAAAAAGGTGAGTTCATATATAACTTATAGATTGTACATCATCTAACTTAATAGATGGATATTTACATTTATGAAAATTGTGGGTTGTTATAAGTTGATTCTACATAAACACCCGACAGCAGGTTATGAAAGGAATTGGACATCTCGATATACGACCTGAGTTGGGTTATGATCTCTGTCACCGGTATGTCTTTTTTGTAACATTTAGATATTTCAACTGATGTAGGTAGTTGGATTATGATTGTTGAAATTGACCCCTATGCATGCTACTTTGAAAAGGCGGTGATGAACACGAGCGATTTCAATAGAAGAAGTAGAAGTCCATGACTTGGCTGGGAAACCTATTAGGTATGCAGCCACGACGGATTTTCATTTTTTCAAAACCTTTGGCTCTTATCTAAGCCAATCGATCTTTCCTATTACAATGTACAAAGTAAGGCAATGATAATAACATAAAACTGAGCCTTTGACCGGATCTAGAATATATATAGGTTTGAATGTGACTGACGGTTATATTAGTTGTAATAGACTATGGTAATTTTGCGTGCCTCTGTTATGGGAAGCAGTCTTAAACTGTGATAGGGGTTTTGTTCCTATCATGTGCGCCCGTTTGATAAAAAAATACAAATATAAGCTGGCTCACGCGATAGTGACAAAACCCTTATCATACTTATATTGTTACCGATAGTGTTAGCACAGTTCCAATGCTAAGTTGTGCTTTTATCATATTTTACACCCTCACCTCTTTTCGATTATAAATGAGGAGGATTAAACATGTGAATTTCTTTAGTTGTTTTTAAACCAGGTGGTTTACATACTCTGGATTTAGCTTTAAGTTGTTGCCATTTTCTTTGGTAACTGTTTTACGGAATTTTGCTTTTACGTCTTGGAATTGTGGTTGTTTTGGTTATTGTTTGTTTACTTTGTCTTACGTTTAATTTTGGGATTTGGTTAGTTGATGATGTTCAATGGTTTCTCTTTGGTCTGTCGCCCTGATATTTAATCTGAAATGCTTTTTTATTAGAAAAATGATAGCTTATGATACAAGAGGCAATGATGACTCTATGAATGAGAAAGATTAAACATGAGGTGCTTTGCATCTTGGCGTGGAAACTTACTAAAGTTGCATCCATGGTGGAGATTTCTTGTTTTTCCATTTCTCTACCCTTCTAATCTAATTGACCTTGCGACAATGGCGGTTGCAACCCTTTGGTTGATCATATTTTGTCTGAGCCTTGGTTGTTGGTTACACTGATATTTTACAGCTCCTTTACAATGTAGAAAGTCACACAATGATGATAATAGGAGTATGAGTCTTAGGTCTACTTATTTTGTATAGAAAGCTTACTATAGCAGTCTACCGCTTTATGTTGTGTGTCGATTCTTGAGCAGCTTATCAATGTCTAGACCATCCGATGAGATGCCCTGCACGTGGATAAGCTGCTCAAGAATAAGAATGCACAGAAGTAGTTTGTTTCCCGATCTGATCCAGTACAATATCTTTATCTGAATTGGCGTGCATAATGACCAAGACTTTTTCTTAAGAATTCTAAGCATACTGAGACTTTTGTCACCGCTGTAAATCAACAAGCAGCCCCTACATGTGAGAATGCTACTCTTTTTTATCACATTGTTTTTTAACCATATTTGAGCACCTTACATTGACTCAGATTTAGCATCCGCTTTGGTGAAAGTGCCTTAACTTGATAATGATTTGGTGTAGGCATTGAAGGATGTTGGGAATTATACATTCCTGACTTAGTACCGTTAGTGATAATACTTAGTACCGATATTTATAGTTAGTACTGACAGTATAAAGTGTTAAGTACTGCTCAGATAGTTAGTACCGTTAGTAGAAAATAGTTAGTACCGTTTAAGAGATATGTATGAGATATTATAGGAAAAGATATGTATTATCTTTTACGCGTTTTGTAAGCCTGTTAGGGTTTATCCTTGGTCTATAAAAGGAACCCTTAGGGTATAGTTAGGGACATTAGTTCAATATACATCTCATACAATCATATCTCATAGTTAGTAATCTGTAATCACTTTAACAGATTAATAGAAATCAAAGTTTACTTTTTCATTGTTCTTCTTAATACTATTGTGTAGATTCCGCATATACAATTAGCATTCATAGTCAGTGTTTCTATATAGTCAATATGTATTTATACAAGTTGGCTATCATCCTTAGCAGGCTGCAAAGATCTGTTCAGTTTGGGACTCACAAGTGGTATCAAAGCCTGTGAGAAACTCTGAGTAAGAAGAACAAAAACCAGTTATAAATCTCTATCTTACAAAACTAATCATGTCTGGATCACAAGATGAAATTCCACCACCACCACCACCATCATCACAAACACCAACACAACAAACTCCTCACACTGTTTCAACTATCAAACTTTGTATTCTCAAAAAAGGGAGAATATGACATATGGGCCATGAAAATGGAACACTATTTGGCCTATATAGACTATCCTATCTGGGAAGTTATACAAAATGGGAATGGTCCTGTATCAATCACCACAGATACACAAGGCCAAATCAAGGTTCTACCTCCAAGGACTGTAGAAGAAATCTTAGCCAGAGAAAGAGAAAGAAAAACAAGGACTACTTCGCTTATGGCTTTACCAGAAGATTATCTTGCTAAATTTCATAAGATGACTGATGCAAAAGAGATGTGGGAAGCCATCAAATCTAGATTTGGTGGAAATGATGAATCAAAGAAGATGCAGAAGTATATCTTAAAGCAATAGTTTGAAGGATTTTTTATATCAAACATAGAAGGGCTACATAAAGGCTATGACAGGTTTCAAAGTATTCTGAGTCAATTAAAGATTCATGAGGTAAGTGTATCCACTGAGGATGCAAATCAGAAATTCCTTAGATCTCTACCTTCTGCCTGGTCTCAAGTTTCCTTAATCATGAGGACCAAGCCAGGAGTGGACAGTCTCAGCTTTGATGATCTGTATAATAATCTAAGAGTCTTTGAGAATGATGTAAAAGGCTCTACTGCATCATCCTCTAGCACGCAAAATGTGGCATTTGTCTCTGAGAACACCAGCAGTACTAATGATGTTAGTACCGCTTATGGTGTTTCTAATCCTTCTGGTCAAAACTCACAGTATGAACATACTTCATCATACTCCTTACTTGCAAATCAATCCAGTTGCCCTCAATTGGATCATGAAGATCTGGAACAGCTTGATGAGTTTGACTTAGAAGAAATGGACTTGAAATGGCAGGTGGCCATGATTTCAATGAGAATGAAAAAGTTCTACAAAAAGACTGGTAGAAAGCTACAATTTGATGCAAAGGAACCAGTTGGTTTTGATAAAACCAAAGTCGAGTGTTACAATTGTCACAAGACAGGGCATTTTGCAAGAGAGTGTAGAACCAAGGGAAATCAAGATAATAGGAGGAGAGATGCTTGGAACTCTGGCAATAAGGATGGGAGAAGATCTGGTAAGCAGGAGGACTCTAAAGCATTGGTGACTATTGATGGAGAAGGTGTAGATTGGACCAGTCACTCAGAAGAAGAAGAAGATTATGCTTTGATGGCTTGCAACAGCTCAGGCTCAGACACAGAGGTAACTTCCTGTTCAAATGAGTGTAAAGAGTCTTATGTTAAACTTAAAAAACTGTATGATGCATAGAGAGAACAACTTAGTGATGCAAGCATATAAATAAATGCATATACTCAAGGTCTAAATAAAGTTGAAGCATAATTAGTTGCTCATCAACAAAGTCAACTTTGCTATGAAGAAAAGATAAGGTTTATGAAAATAGACTTAGATGATAAAACTGATGTTCTAACATACCATAAGAAACTATTGGCAGAAGCTCAAAAAGAAAAAGAAGATTTAAAAGCTAAAGTAGAAAAATGGCACAACTCTTCTAAAAATCTTGGTAAACTGCTAAATACCCAAATGAGTGCTAATGATAAATTTGGGCTTGGGTATGGAGATCACATATATGATGGCATCTTAAGTTATGAAAATGAAGTTTTACATAGTGTATTTATGAGTAAGGAAAGTGAGTTAGAAAATCAACCTTTGTATGATAGGTTTGTTACAGCAGGAGGAATGCATGCTGTACCCCCACCCATGATAGGGAATTACATGCCATCTAGACCTGATGTAGAAATAGATTACTCACAATTTACATATGGTCCAAAAACAATCTCAAACTACTGAATCTGAAACCTAAACTAGTGACTTTGATACTTGTGAATCAGATTGTAGTATTGAAACACAAGAACCTTTGCCTGAACCAACTGTCAATGAACCCAAAATAGTAAGTCAACCTAAGGTTTGGTCTAATGCTCCTATCATAGAAGAGTATGAATCAGATAGTGAAGATGAGCATGTGTCACTACCAACAGAAGAACAGGAAACACCTAGTTTTGCTAACCAGTAAGTAAAATCTCCTAAGGAAACTGTTAAGAATCAATTCACACATAGTAAAAATCCTATAGTTGACAAGAAAGGGTTGGGGTATGGGTTTACTACAAGAGAATGTTTTGTATGTGGAAGTCTTAGTCATGTTATCAGAGATTGTGATTTCCATGAAAAGAGGATGGCTAAACAAGCTGAGTTAAATAATAGGATGAAAAGGAATTCTAGTCAAAGAGAGATATGTCCAATTTGGAATAATGTGCAAAGAGTAACTCATATAAACCAATTTGTTCCTACAGCAGTACTAACTAGAACTGGCAAAATTCCAGTTAATACTGCTATAGCTAGCGGTACTAACAATGTTAGTACTGCTAGGCATAAATTTAATAGACAGGCAGTACTAACTAATGTTGCTATGAAAGTTAATACTGTTAAGCCTATTGTGAATAGAGTTAGACCAGCAACTGTTTTTCATAAAACTCATTCACCATTTTCAAGGCCTTTTAATAACACAACATCACTTAGGACAAATTTTACAAAACAAAAGGTTAATACTGCTGAGGTAAATGCAGTTAGTGCTGTTGGGGGAAAAGGGAAACTGCTGTTAAGCCCTCAGCAGGTTGTAATTGGAGACAACAAAGACACCACTGGCACAAAGTCTCTAAATATAATGGTGGATCAAGTCTTAGAAATTGTTTCACTTTCAAAGATCCACTAGGCAGACTCAAGCCTAAACAGGCTTGGGTCTCTAAGAGAATCCAATCTCTTTTATTTGATGTGCATGATTATCCACATAGAGCTTTACAGAACAAATGAATTGTTGATAGTGGATGTTCCAGGCACATGACTGGAAACAAGGCCTACCTTGCTGAATATCAAAACTTTAATGGTGGCCTTGTTGCTTTTGGAGGAAGTAAAGGTTACATAACTGCTAAAGGTAAAATAAAAACAGGAAAGTTAGATTTTGAGGATGTGTGCTTTGTGAAAGAACTGTAGCATTTCAATCTCTTTTATGTGTCACAAATCTGTGACAAGAAGAATAAAGTTCTTTTCATCGATTCTGAATGTCTTGTTTTGTCTCCCGAATTTAAGTTAACTGATGCAAATCAAGTCTTACTTAGAATCCCTAGACAAAACAATATGTACATTTTCAATTTAGAGAACATTGTTCCTTCAGGAGGTTTACCTTGTTTAATTGCAAAGGCCACAATTGATGAATCTAACAAATGGCATAGGAGGTTGGGTCATGTTAACTTTAAAAACTTAAACAAACTTGTGAAGGGAAACCTTGTAAGAGGTTTACCTTCAAAGATTTTTCAAAATGACCACACTTGTGTTGCTTGTCAGAAAGGAAAGCAACACAAGGCCTCCTATAAGGCCAAATCAGTGAGCTCTATTAGTCACTCCTTACAGCTTCTTCATATGGATTTGTTTGGACCTACATCTGTAAGGAGCTTAAACCATAAGACTTATTGCCTGGTTATCACTGATGATTTTAGCAGGTTTAGTTGGGTGTTCTTCTTAAGAACTAAGGATGAAACTAGTGGAATCCTTAAGGACTTTATAAGACAAATTGAGAACCAATTAAATCAAAAAGTTAAAACTATTAGATGTGATAATGGTACAGAATTTAAGAACAGGGATTTTATTGAATTCTGTGGGTCAAAAGGGATCAAGAGGGAATACAGTAATGCCAGAACTCCACAACAAAATGGAGTTGCTGAAAGAAAGAACAGGACCCTTATTGAGGCTGCTAGGACTATGCTAGCAGATTCATTTTTACCTAACACTTTTTGGGCTGAAGCAGTTAGTACTGCTTGTTATGTTCTTAATAGGGTATTAGTGACCAAGCCTCATAATAAGACACCTTATGAACTTGTAACTGGTAAAATACCAATCATAAGCTACATAAGACCTTTTGGGTGCCATGTGACCATCTTGAATACCATTGACCACCTGGGCAAGTTTGATGGGAAATCAGATGAAGGGTTTTTAGTTGGGTATTCTCTACAAAGCAAGGCTTTTAGGGTATACAATTTAGAAACCAAGAGAGTTGAAGAAAACCTGCACATAACCTTTTTAGAAAATAAACCAAATGTTGCAGGAAAAGGACCAACTTGGCTGTTTGATCTTGATTATTTAACTGATTCTATGAATTATCAACCTGTGAGATCAGAGAATCAAGCTAACAAACATGCAGGTCCACAAGAAGCTAATCACATCACAAGAGGGTACAAAAAGATAATATTGATGCAGGTGATTCTGAAAAAGAAGATGAATCTGCTCAGGACTACTTTGTACTGCCTATATGGTCTTCTTATTCTTCAACAGTCAAGAGATCAACAGCAAAGGATGCAGGTGAAGCACCTAACAAACATCCTGATTTAAAGACAGATGAGAAGCCAGTAGATAAGGAGGATCAAGTCTTTTTGGATGAACTTGAAAGACTTAAGAGGCAAGAACAGGATGCTAATAATGCAGCTGAAGCTCTCAGGAAAGAGTTTGCCCAAGAAACTAAGGATTTGCTTCTACAAGCAGGAGCTGCTAAAACTAGCAGTACTAACATAGTTAATAATGTTAGCACACCAGTTAGTACTGCCAGTCCTTATGGTGGACTAACCTTCACTGATTTAACCAATCCTGATCAAGATGATTCAGAAATACCTGCACTTGAGGAAATTTATGACAATCCTACTGATGGTATTTTTACCAATTCATCTTATGATGATGAGGGTGCAGTGGCTGACTTCACAAATTTAGAACCTATTGTGAATGTCAGTCCTATTCCCACATCAAGGATTAACTATATTCATCCTTTAACTCTAATTCTTGGAGATCCACAATTAGCAGTTCAAACAAGAAACAAAGTGACCAAAAGTTCTGGAGCCCATGCTTTTGTCAGTTATATTCAAAAGCAAAGGAGAAATAATCATAAGGACTTTCGAGCCATTGTTTATTTGCTTGGTCTTGTCTCAAAATGAACCCCAGGAAGATCTTGAAGTACTTTGAAGATAAAAGTTGGGTTGATGCTATACAGGAAGAACTGCTGCAATTCAAGATTCAAAAAGTTTGGATTCTTGTAGATTTGCCTTATGGGAAGAAGGCTATTGGAACAAAATGGGTTTACAGGAAGAACTGCTGCAATTCAAGATTCTAAAAGTGTCTATGATCTTTGTCTCTCTTTGTATACACAGGTTACAGATCAAGCCAAGGAAATTAAACACTTTAAGGCACAGATCAAGAAGCTCAAGAAAATAAGCTCAAACTGTTATGACACACACAGAGCTCTTGGATGAAGAGTGTTATCTTGAAGCAAAGATTGGCATGAAAGAATCCTTGAAGCTCAAATGGATGCAAAAGGGTCTGGTATCCAAACAGGGAGAAAATCTGCCAAAGCTGAACCTTCAGTCCTAGATTCATTATTTGATGAGCTTCCTAAGTTACAATTGGATTTTATGGTGACTGATGATGTACTCAAGTTATGGTGGAGGACAAGGAGTAGTGATGAAGAGAAGGAGAACTGTGATGATGAAGTTAGTACTGAAGATGTACTGAGTACTTGCTATACAAAGGTTAGTACTGACAAGGAAAGTTAGTACTTGGCAGGACCAAATGTTAGTATTGACAGACCAAAGTTAGTACCCGACAAGGAAAAGTCTAGTACTTTTATGACAGATTATAGGTACTGTTGATCAAACTAAAGGAAGAAGGGCTACTCCAACCACTCCAACAACTACTCCTACAATATTTGGAGATGATGAAACAATTGCTCAAGTTTCTTTCTCAAACATCGTGTCAAGTCCAAACGCAGTTTAAGAGAAAAGGAGAATGGCAGTAGAGCTTCAGGTATGTTGAAGAGTGACTGGAGACTAGGGGCATACTTCCAACTAGATCTTATTGACATTAAAGCCTCTTCCAAGATTGATCCAAAAGATAAGGGAAAAAAAATCAAATTGAAGAGGAGATGAGTCTTGAAAACTGAATATAGAAGGTTCATTCCTATAGCTGATAAAGAAGTTTAAGCAAACTTGAAAGGGATGAAGAGAATGATGCTAGAGAAAGTTGAAGAGGATTGGGCAAACAGAAGAGAAAGGAAAAGATTAGCTGAGAAGAAGCTACAAAGCCTGCCCTTTCAAGTATGATAGAGACCTTCTTCAAGCAGTAATTGAAGCTGATAGACTTCTAGCTCTAAGACTTCAAGATGAAGAGAGAGAGCAGTTCACTGTGGAAGAAAGAGAAAAGTTCCTTCATGATAGCTATTGCAATCAGAACTAAACCTCCTACAAGAACTCAGCATTAGGAATCAAATGCTGACTTATCGGAAGATGTTGGAAAACATGAAACACTCAGACATTGAGCGCAATAACTTTGAAGAAATAATGCTTTGTATGAGATCGTAAAGAGGTTTGATGAAGCTTAATGCTGTTGGTTCCACTTGAGGATGAAAGAAGGATGTAAGGGATGAATGAAAGGAGTAAAAGACACATAATCGAAGAGATTAAAGGAAGAAGTCCACATCAAAGGTTACCTGTAGTAGAAGTGACAGAGCAGGGTACAAAGAAGAGAAAAGGGGGTCATATCAAAATGATTGCAAGGAAAAAGCCAAGAAAATAGTCAGATGTTGACAGTGATGATGAACATAGAAAATGCCTAAAGATTGTTACATTTGAAGGTACCATAGATAGTGAGATAATGGAGAAGAAATCATTTATTGCTATGTTAAACAAGGTATCAATCACATGATGGGGACTATCTTATTTAATACAGAAGCCAATAGGGAAACTTCAGAGCATTCAAACTTATCTCATGGAGATACTTCATATATTTGATAGGCAAGATTTGTATCACTTATATAACTTGATGATGGAGCAGTACTCAGAAATTACATTAGAAGGAATTGAGTTGATTCTTTGGGGAGATTTGAAGATAATGATGGAATCCTCAACAGAAGGAAATGATCAAAGTGATTTCTGGGATGATCAACAAGATTGGAAGATTGTCACTTGGAGATTGTATGAAGCTTGTGGAGTTTGCATACTAGAATTTGAAGATGGGACAATCATTCATATGTTAGTTGAAAGAAGATATCCTCTTTACAAGGATTTATTGCAAAGAATGCTTGATCTGGGATTAGAAGTTGAAAGAGAGAGTATTGTTGCACTTGATTTGATAAGATTTATTAAGCAACAGATTGATGAAGAGTGATGCTGTGAATGGAATTGAGAAGGGTTTGAATGTTGGCTAACCACCACACAACAAATGGCCATCAGTTCACCATGCTTAACAGGCATAAGAACTGGCTAGTCCATGAGCAAACGGCTTGTGGTAAAGACTTCTCAAATCCGTTTATGGTTGACAATTTACCAAAAATTGTAGGGTTTTCAACTCACCTTGCTTCATGGTGAAAAGTTGGCTAGTCCAAGATCAAACAGTTCTTGGTAAAGACTACTCAAATCTGTTGATAGCTGATAGTTTGCTAAAAACTATATGGTTTATCAATGCACCTTTGTTATGGCATTGAAGCTCGCTTAGTCCAAAAGCAACGGTATTTGGTAAGAACAAATTAATTCCGTTGATGGTTGGCAGTTTACCAGAAAATATTTTATGGTAATTACTCACCATATTTTTCAAATAAAGATTAGTTAACCTATCCCAGAGGCAAATGGATACTAGGTAACGGAATATCAAATCCGTGTATGGTGGTAAGTTTGCCAAAAAAACTATAAAGCCAACTTTGTTGGATTGTTGCTGAAACGATGTTGCAGTGTTGTGAATAGACAAAGTTGCTGCTAAAGATGGAAAAGATTATTAAAGATCATGATCAGAATTTGATAAGTGTTTGGATACATCTCCAAGACTTAAGAAGGTTAACTGAAGACACTGAAGTTAAAAGAGTTCAGACAAACATGTTTAGGGAGGTTGTTGGGAATTATACATTCCGATTTGTACCGTTAGTGATAATCCGTTTTAGTACGATAGTTATAGTTTGTACTGTCAGTACAAAGTGTTAAGTTACTGCTTCAGATAGTTAGTACCGTAGTAGAAGAAAATAGTTAGTAAGTTTAAAGATATGTATAAGATATTATACGAAAGTATGTATTTTCTTTTACGTGGTTTTGTAAGCATGTTTGGGTTTATCCTTGGTCTTAAAAGGAACCCTCAGGGTATAGGTTAGGCGAATTAGTTCAATATACATCTCATCATAATTATTCATAGTTTGTTAGTAATCTGTAATCACTTTAACAGATTAATAGAAATCAAAGTTTACTTTTTCATTGTTCTTCTTAATACTATTGTGTAGATTCCGCATATACAATTAGTATTCATAGTCAGTGTTTCTATATAGTTAATCTGTATTTATACAAGTTGGCTATCACCCTTAGCAGGCTGTAAAGATCTGTTTAGTTTGGGACTCACAAAGGACCTGAAAACCAAGCTAAAGTCATATGCTGTCGGCCATAACCTTCTTGATCTTGACGACTGCATTTTTCAAGAGCTACAACATGTTGAAGACCATTCAACATGTGCAATTTTTTTGTATGCATGTTTTGTTTTCTATTAGAGGATTTGGATTTGAACTGATATAATAATATGTTTAGACTAAAGATGCAATGATGACTCTAGGAATGAGAAGAATTAACACCCCCCTTCAAATTCAATTGACGGTGCAACCACGACAGTTGTGGCCCTTTGGTAGATCATATTATGTCTGAGCTTTGATTGTTGGTTAGTTGTGTGTTATTTATGGAAATGTGTCAACTTCGCTAAGCAACCTACTAGGTGTGTAGCCATGACAGACTCTAGAGCTCTTATCTGAGCCAATCGAACTTTCTTACAGAATCCTTTTAGTGGTAGTTATTCAATAATGACGCGGCAGTGACGGTAACAGGCATAAAAGAATTTTTGTTTTGATACGTTGTATTTGTGTTGGACCGAGAATAAAAAGAAGAAGTCGTGCCACTAAATAGTGTTGCCATCTCTTCTTCCAATTTCCGTTCAAACACCGATTCTACATATCAGAACAAAAAAACGTTTATGACTGTTGCCACTACTGCCGCCTCAAATCATGATACACATTACCGAACACCTTAGGTTGGTGCCAATTGAGCACGTACTATTCCTTTTTATTATAAAACAACACAAAAATCCTGCACCCCGTAGCAAACCGCGGGCTGCAATACTCGTTATATATATTATCACACGTTGTTGCGGACTTACTGAGTATAGATTCTTAAATGGTTAAGTATAAAGAGTTGTGTCAGGCGTAATTTTTTAAGACGTATCTCAAGTGTGGTTGTGAGCTATTATGTTTTATAAATTCTTGTAATTTCTTAACATTGGGTTAAAACACTTTAGCCCGACTCATAAATCACAAAAAACTATTACTAAAATCCTAATACATAAAAAGAGTATGTTAGACTCTTAACAAATAAATTAATACTACTCAAATACTTTGTATAAACATTAGGGTAAAAGCCATAGAATACCAACCTACTTTCTGAAATTTACCACAATGAACAATTTACTTTTTTATTACCGATATGACCAATGTACTTTCAAATTATTTTTCAACTTGAACAAAACGTTTGTACCGTTAGTTATTATGTGACAACGTTAGTCAATTTAGCTAACGATCGTTTGAGGAAGTTTCAAAAATCGTCCCTGTGGTTTTAATATATTTTTCTTTTTTTCGAAAAAAAAAATTTCGAAATTTTTATAAAAAATTTTGAAATTTTTTTTTTTCGAAAATTTTTGCAAATTTTTTCGAAAATATATATTTTTTTCGAACATTTTTTTTGAAAAATTTTTGAAATTTTTTTTTTTTTTTTCGAAAAAAAAAATTTCGAAATTTTTTTAAAAAATTTCGAAAAATTTTTGCAAATTTTTATAAAAAAGAATTTTCAAAATTTTTTTCTAAACTTCTTTTTTTCGTAAATTTTTTATGTGTATAAATTTTTTTTCGAATTTTTATTATAAAAATTTTCTCGATATTTTTTATAAAAATGTGTAAAAATTTTCGAAATTTTTTTTCGTAAATATATTTTTTTTTCGAAATTTTTTACACATTTTTATAAAAAATATCGAGAAAATTTTTATAATAAAAATTCGAAAAAAAATTTATACACATAAAAAATTTACGAAAAAAAGAAGTTTAGAAAAAAAAATTCAAAATTTTTTTTCAAAAAAAATGTTCGAAAAAAATATATATTTTCGAAAAAATTTGTAAAAAATTTCAAAATTTTTTCAAAAAATTTTCAAAAAAAATTTGTAAAACAACACCATTTAGTTGTTTCCTATTCTTTTTTAAGGCGTAGATTCCTCTTTTTTCCTTTGAGGTTGTGGTTCTGGTTGCTCATTCATATCATGCTCAATCATATTGTGCGCAACCATGTCATGCTCATCCATAAGCTCTTCCATGTCAGCCTAACATTAACAAAAAATGCAGCAATAAGTCAATCGAGAGTGTGAATAACAAATCAATATCAATCAACAACATACACATATTCCAACTTGAGTAATAACAAATCAATATCAGGTCTCAAACCCCTATTTTTTTACAGCAAATAGCATGTTCAAGCGCCCTGTTTGTGAGGGTAAAAACAGTTTACGGAAGACGCCGGTGTTAGCTTCGAAAAGAAGGAAAAGGGGGTCCTTGGGGTTTCGGAGTTATTTCCGCTCTTAATCGAGCGCTCCTCTTAATGGTGGGTTTGGCGTTTCGTTCGCCAGATGATTCTTGTGGTTTCGTGTTATCCAAGCGGATCATGGGGTAAGATTGATTCTCATTCAGTTCGTAGGTTATCCATATGGAGTTCGATTTTGAAGGAAGTTCAAGGTGCTTATGTCATTGGATTTGATTTCTTGTGTATTGCTCTTCTAAACGTATCGGGGATGTCAATCTATAGTTTTTGGGAAAGAGACTTGGATAGGGGAATTCCCTTGTGTGTGTTGTGTCGCGTTTTGTTTGCCCTTGATTTCGCTTCCATATTTGTGTCGCTTGTGTCGGTTTTAAGATGGCTGGGGCCCCCTGATCGTCTTTTCTGAGATCAGTTAGAGGAGGGGGATTCGTAACAGCAAGAATTTCAGATTTAAGTTCGTTTTGATTCAGTGGTTCTTTCAACGTCTAATGATCGTTGGTATTTCTCCCTTTCTAGCAGTGGTGAATTTAGTGTGAAAGATACTCGTCTTGCTATTGATGATTTGGTGCTTCCCTCTCATTCTGAGCCGACTAGGTGGGTTAAGTTAATTCCTATTAGATTAATTGATTTTTATTGTGGCTTGAGTCGTCGGGGTGTTTGCCGATAGATACAATCTGGTCAAAAGGTGTCTATTTTGGAGTCCACTTCCTTTCCCGGTTTGTTTTTCGGATAAGAGGATGTCTCATCATTTGTTTATTTCGTGTTCTCTATTTCAGGAGGTTTTGCATCGTGGTTTGCGTTGGTGGAGATCACTTTCAGCTTTGGGTTCGTTCTCTAGATGAAGACGTGTGATCTCTTCTATTCGTCTTCCGGGTTCAGTTAAAGGTTTTTTGGAAGGAGTCTTCTACGTTGCTTGGTGGTTTATTTGGGGATTTCGGAATCGTTCTACTTTTGATGTTAATAAGCCGTCTAGATCGATCCTTTTTGAGAATATTGTCTCTTCCTCCTTTCTTTGGTGTAATAGTAGGTGTAGTAGGAAGTTCTCTAGGGATGATTGGCTTAAAAACCCGCATTTAATATCTTTGTAATTTCTTTTCTAGCTCCTTGCTAGTTTATAAAATTTTGTCGTTAAAAAAAAAACATTGGTCATATCGGTAATAAAAAAGTAAATGGTTCATTATAGTAAATTTCAGAAAGTAGATTGGTATTCTATGGCTTTTACCCTAAACATTATATAGGAAAGCATATATATATTTCAGGGGTTATCTAGCATTTTGTTCAAACATAAAATTATAAAAGTAAACTATTTATTTAGTTGAACTTTTAAAAAGAGAAAAAGAAACGTCATCAAAGTTTATTAGTTTAGTTAGAAAATGCTCTAAGTCTCTAACTATGGCTTAAAGTTGTACATTTGATAATGTGTAATTTCATATGTTAATACAAATAATGTCTAAAAACGTTATATATATTTTTCAACCTCTTAATGTTTTGATAATAACAAAATGTAAAAACGTTTACGATAAAAATAAACGTTTACATTATTAATCGTAAAATTCCATTTCTAAGATTAGTAATCACTTAAGGTATGAACAAACAAATCATTAAGCATGATTAGTGATCAAGAAAATATTTTTCTCTTAACTATCACATTTTTACAAAAGTATTTCACAAAAATAATTATACAAAATATTTTCTAATAAAAAAGAAAAGTTTTATTTAAAACTTAAATTTAAAATTCAAAATTTCCCCCCAATATGGAAAGTTCCATAACAGATACAACTTTCCCCACAAAATGATAAAAACAAGAGCGTAGTCTACTGGGCGGCCATCTTATAGGTCTGGCGGCCCCCAGATATATCTGGGACCGCCGGGGCCGCCCTTAGTGACTGTTGGATTTTCCTGCCTATAACTACTGCTTCATTCCCAGCATAAAAACATACCTCTTTGCACGAATTTTTCAGATAACTTTCTCTCTCTAAAATTCTTCTTTCTCTCTTTAAATCTCTTGATCACTAATATTCTTAGATCTTTTTTTCAAGTGATCTAATCTCTTCTTCTCATCTCTCCTCTCAATCAAGTGCAAGAGAAGAACATTCGTATTCACCAAAAAATGAATTGTTATTTAGTGATCTCTCCTCTCTTCTTCTAAGTATCAAATCTCTATTGTAATTATCTTGTGTAATTGTGTGATTCGGATTGTGTGTATATCCGATAATGTAGATCTTATGAGTGTATAGTGATTGTGAAGTGGTAGATTGATTCTAGCTAAGATTAGGACTCGACATTTAGCTTAGTGTCAAAAAATAACGTAAGCGATGTGTAAACGGTTTTCTTCACCTCAAGGGAGCTTGTTGACATAGTGAAATATCGAGTATGATACTCGGGGAGTGGAGTAGGGCGAAGAAGAGCTTCGTAGCCGAACAACTATAAATCTTGGTGTCTTGGTTTGATTGTTCCTTCTCCCATCTCTTTATATTATTATGATTGTTATTTAACATTAGTTTAGATATTTACTTTGTTGATTCATATTGTTGATTGGTTAAACATACTACTCGAATCTAAGTATTTTGAAAGCAAACTTTTAAAACGCAAAATGAACTTGTAAACTATTCAACCCCCCCTCTAGTTTCCACAATTGGTATCAGAAGCCAAGGTCACTCAAGATTTTTAAAATATACTATATTTTAAAGCTTGGATCGATCTATGAATTTTGACAAATATCTAGAAGGGCAATCCATGAAAATACCACCACTTTTTGAAAGTGATAGTTTTATTTATTGGAAAAATAGATTCGAGACATATGTTAAATCAAAAGATCTAGATCTTTGGCATGTTATTACCAACGATGATATTCAACCTATTGTACAAAATTCGAAAACCAAATTAGATGAAGTTATCCCTTTTGATAAACAAACCGATGATCTTAAAAAGAGACTTGCTTAAAAAAAAAGAGGCTTGCAGAAAAAATAACCGAAGTTAAAATGATTAATTTATATTTTATAAAAGCATTGCCAAGAAAATAATAATAAAGAATTTTCATGTGGTGTAACACCGCAAAAGAAATTTAGAAAACTTTGTTAATCACCTATCAAGGTAATAATCAAGTCAAAGATAATAAGATCGACTTTTTTGTTCAACAATATGAACAATTCATCATTTTTGAAGACGAATCTATAGATAGTGCTTTTGCTAGATTTAACACTATTATTACTAGTCTAAAAGCTCTTAATGAAGGTTATTCTAGCAAGAACTGTGTTAGGAAGTTTCTTAGGGCTCTACATCCTAAATAGAGAGCAAAGGTCACGGAAATTGAAGAGTCAAAAGACTTAACATCACTATCTCTTGATGAATTTATCAGGAACCTCAAAGTTTACGAAATGATCATCAAGAAAGATTCCAAAATAGTCAAAGCAAAAGTTGAAAGGAAATCTCTTGCTTTAAAGGCTAAGAAAGAATCTAGTGATGAAGAGTGTTTGACTTCCGAAAGTGAAGACGAAGAGTATGCCATAACGGTAAGAGACTGCAAGAAGCTCTTTAAGAGAAGAGGTAGATTCGTGAGACAACCTCGGAACGACAAAAAGACATTCCAAAGAAGCCGTGATGACAAGAACGGTAAAGGTGATAGAAGATGCTTTAGATGCGGCGATCCAAATCATCGTATTGGAGAATGTCCAAAGCCACCAAAAGACAAGAACCAAAGAGCTTTCGTCAGAGGTTCTTGGAGTTATAGCAATGAAGAAGATAATGAGAAGGTCAAAGACGAAACGTGTCTTGTAGCTCAAGCATCAAGTGAGGTATGTTCCGAATCATCTTACTTTAGTGATGAAAACTCATCAATAGATGATTTAGTATTAGATAGTGAATATGATAAACTGTGCAAAATGAGTTTAAAAATAATCACTAAAAACAAAAGATTACAAGCCACTGGAAATAGTCTAGAAAAAGAACTTAGTACTCTAAAAGAAAAAAGTGTCTACACTCGAGAAAAACAAGGGAGTTGATCTTGAATGTGTAAAATGTCATTTGCTTAAAATTAAGAATGAAAAACTCAAGGAGGAAGCCATTAGATTAAATAAATTTAAAAAGAGTACACATTGTCTAAATGAAATGCTAAGTAATCAAAAACCCTCCAGTGAAAAATTGGGTTTAGGGTTTAGTTCATTTGAAGCATCATCTAGTAGAACTAAAGAAATAAAATTTGTGAAAGCTCAGACTAAGGCATCCTCTGATGGAGGTCCCATAAATATGGGCGGCCCCTATAATGCACAAGCTGCCCCCAAAATAATTATGGGACTGCCAGCAGGCAAGCCTGAATCTGAGAAAAGTATGTCTTTTCAAAAATCTATTTTGGGTCCTAGACCAAAGCACATAATAGTAAACAATGTCTAAGTTCCCATTGTTAGTGATAATGAAGTCAAACAATTTTATAAGCCATTGTCAAAACCCGGAGTTAGATTTTCAAAACCTAATTTTAGATCAAAAACTCCACCACCTAGAAGAGTCAATAATAATTATTCATGTTCTAAGACACCGCAACCAAAATGGAACGTTGGTCGACAAAATCAACCTCGTGGCTTTCCCGTAACTTGGAACAATTTCCAACGTCAAAGTTACATGCCTTGGGAAATATGTCTTCCATTTCTACTTCCCAACCAATTGCATCAAATGCAAGAGATGTTTAGCACTAACAACTTTGGACCCATGAGATATTGGGGACCAAATGTTTGAGTCATTGTACTATATAAATAGATATGCCTTGGAGTCGACTTGGAACCCGACGAATGGATTAAAGATAGCGGATGATCCAAACACATGACGGGTAACCGAAAGCTCTTCTCAAGCTACAAGGCATACAATGGAGGTAATGTCATTTTTGGTAGCAATTTTCGCGGTAACATCATTGGCAAAGGTACGATTTCCAATGACTCTCTCAAAATAGATAATGTGGAACATGTAGATAACTTAAGATTTAACTTGTTAAGTATAAGACAAATATGTGATAATAATTATAGGGTAACTTTCCTTGAACATGATAGTGAAATCACTAAGGATGGTAAGGTCATAGGTAGAGGTATTAGGAAGAAAGGCTTATATGTGATGAAATTAGGAAATAAGCCTAAAGACTAAATTTGTCTAGCAACGATTAATGAAAATTCCACACTATGGCATAGGAGATTAGGTCACACAAATATGCGTCTTATTCAATTGTTAGCATCTAAGGAATTAGTTAGAAACTTTGCAAAATTAGAAAACAAGCTCACGCTAGTCATAAGGCTAAGAATATAGTCTCAACGACAAGATGCTTAGAACTCCTTCATATGGATCTTTTTGGTCCATTCGCCGTACAGAGTTACAGAGGAAACCGCTACACCTTAGTCATAGTAGATGACTACTCTAGGTATACTTGGACTAGATTCCTTAAGGAAAAAACCGAAGCCTTCGATCAATTCAAAACATTTAGTAAGAAAATTCAAAATCAATTAGGATATACAATAGTGTCAATAAGAACCGACCACGGTAGCGAATTTGATAATGAGGTGCAATTTGGTAAGTTTTGTAATGCCAATGGAATTACACATAACTTCCTAGCTCCACGCACACCTCAATCAAATGGCGTGGTTGAAAGGAAAAATAGGACACTTCAAGAAATGAGTAGAACTATGTTGAATGAGCAATAATTACCACAAAAGTTTTGGTGTAACACCGTAGATACTTCAACATACATTCTCAACCGAATTCTAATTAGAGCCATCCTAGGAAAAACACCTTGTGAACTCTTGAGAGGTAGGAAACCTACTCTTGACTACTTTAGAGTATTTGAAAGCAAGTGCTTCATCTTAAACACCAAAGACTACCTTACCAAGTTTGACCTAAAGTCATACTAAGATGTATTTTTAGGATACTCCCAAAATAGTAAATCCTACATTATCCTTAATAAACACACTAAGAAAATCAAAGAATCACTCAACGTGACATTCAATGAAACTCCTCCACCCTCTAAGACATCACCCTTGGTGGATGATGACTTAGCTGAAGAAGAAGCAATTAGGGTTACCGAAAAGAAAAACCTAGAAAATGACATTGAGGATGAAACTTTTGAGATTGAAGAAATAGTCACTATTAAGGAATCTAGGAACCATCCATTAGAAAATGTCATAGGAAACCTTAACCAAAGAACCCTTAGATCATAAGCCCAAAACCAAAGTAACTTCTTTTGTTTTATATCAACTATAGAACCTAAGAATGTGACTGAAGCCTTAACGGATGATAGTTGGATAGTCGCCATGCAAGAAGAATTAAATCAATTCATTTCTAATGACGTTTGGGAGTTAGTTCCACAACCTAGGAATATGACAATCATAGGAACTAAGTGTGTGTTTAGAAATAAGTTAGACGAGAACGGTATTATTTCTCAAAATAAGGCTAGGTTAGTGGCTCAAGGCTATAATCAACAAGAGGGCATCAATTATGATGAAACTTGTGCCCCAGTTGCTAGACTTGAGTCAATTAGGATACTATTAGCTTATGCGTGTGCTTTATATTTTAAGATATTCCAAATGGATGTAAAAAGTGCATTCCTAAACGGTTTTATCAATGAGGAGGTATATGTGGCACAACCTCCAGGATTCATTGACTTTGAAAAGCCGGATCATGTTTATAAACTTAAGAAAGATTTGTACGGTCTTAAACAAGCACCTAAAGATTTGTATGATAGATTAAAAGCTTTTCTTATTAAACATGAATATAAAATGGGAATGGTAGATAACACACTTTTTACAAAGAAGAAAGGTTCAAACCTCATCATCGTTCAAATATATGTCGACGACATTATATTCGGTTTGACTTGTCAAGATATGTGTGATGAATTTGCCAAAATCATGCATGACGAGCTCGAGATAAGCATGATGGATGAACTCAACTTCTTCCTTGGATTACAAATAAAACAAATGGAAGATGTTATCTTCTTTAATCAATCTAAATATATTAAAGAAATGCTTAAGAAATTTGGCTTAGAAGATTCTAAACCAATGAAAACCCCCATGTCCTCTGATACTAAACTCATGAAAGACGAAGAGTGTGAGTCGGTAGATAGCACCAAGTATCGAGGCATGATAGGTAGTTTATTATACCTAACGACAAGTAGGCCAGATATCATGTTTAGTGTCTGCCTTTGTGCCTGCTTCCAAGAGGCTCGCAAAACCTCTCACCTTAAAGCGGTTAAGCGTATCTTCCGATACATTAAAGGCACTACGCACTTAGGATTATGGTATCCTAAAGGGACCGGCATAGAAACTATAGTATATGCCGACTCTGATCATGAGGGAGATTATGTGGACCGAAAGAGCACTAGCGGTATTTGTACGTTCATAGGATGTTGTTTGACATCTTGGTTCTTGAAGAAACAAACCGCTCTTGCTATATCCACTACCGAAGCCGAATACGTAAGCTTAACCAAGCACTATGTCAACAAGCACTATGGATGAAACAAGCTCTTATCGACTACGACATTCGACTCGATGACGTCCCGATCATGTGTGACAATAAAGGCACGATTGACCTTAGCAAAAACCTGGTGCAACATTCTCGAACCAAACACATCGAAATTCGTCACCACTTTCTTCGTGATAATGTCCAGAAAGGACACATCTCAATCGAAAAATGTCGTTCATCGACAACATCGCCGACATTCTTACAAAACCCCTTAAACGTGAATCGTTTAACTATCTACGTCTTGGTTTAGGAATGATGGAACACATTCCATAAATCGTATTAGTCCGCTTCTCTTTCTTCTGTCTCAATTCTAGTCAGCGTTTCATTCCGTGTCGTGACAATTTAACTACTTAATCCGAAGCTAGTTAAATATTTTTAATTCGCGAAATGCAAATTAATTAGTCACTCTTCCTAGTAAATTCGTGTCAAAATTTAAAAGTCTAAAAATTTCATAATACGAGCGGTCCCCATATCTCACATTTCAGGCGGCCCCCTAATCGATATGGGACCGCCACTAGCAGACATCATATTTCCACACTTAGTCAAAATATTTCAAAACACAAAAACAAACACCCCCTCTCCTTACTACATCGACGAACATGACCAAAAACAACCCAAAACTTAAATTCAACCATTAAAACATTAATTGAAGATCAAAAAAACACCTACAATCATTCCTTACACCATAAAGATCATCAATTGTAAGTCATTTCATCTATTTTCTTTTAATTTGAGTCTAGGGTTCATGATGAACACTAAAAATTAAAATTGGGGATTTTTTTATTTTTCTTTTAATTTTTTACAATTAGGACTCCTAGGTTACAATGTATAACTAATATGCTTCCCGTAGACATAGGATTGGCATACATTAGTGAGTTTGTCAAAAAATTGATTTCGAACCAAACCCTCAATTTTATTTTCAAATCACTCACGTTAGGAACCGAATAAAATTGTTGTTATGCATTGTTAATACAACTTAAAAACATTTTTAAACACATGCATAATGATCTCATGAACAAAGTTTGAGATACATTATTCATATGTATTTTTCAACATGTTTGGATGAGCAAAATGAAACTAAGGAGCGTTTGGGTTAACTCTTGGGATTTAAATTTTAGGTCGAGTTAATCGTTACTCTACATTTGTTGCATATAAGCACACACTAGGCACGGACTTAAAATATCAATACAAGTATAAGAAATTAAAATATGATTTTGGTTGTTTTATTTTAGGTGATGACCTTCAACTTCACACTACTTTCAACTTTAAGGCAGATCATGTAGATATGATTCAGACTGTGATGACGAAGCTACAACTTGTAAAATCTTCATGGCAAGTCTTTCTCCTGCAGGATCACTCAATGGAGACACAGTTGCTCCAACTCACAATTCAGACATACTCTCTAAGGTACCACATTATGACACTTATCATGATAATGATGTGATTAACTCTGTTGTTCAAGAGACTAAATATAATGACCATCTGGCTTCTAATAATGATTCATATGATGAACTTAGGAGTGACAGTAATGTTATCTCTTATGCTGATTATATGGTTATGTAGGTCTTTAGATCATTCGATTAACACAAGAACACACAAGATTAGACTTTAAATTGACTTGTATTAAAGAAAA
>BQNB010013299.1:3015-77445 GCA_026074375.1 Tanacetum coccineum | reverse complement strand
ACTATAGGCCACGTCACCACACCAATGTTATTAACTAATGATTTTGCTAAAAAAGGTCAACAAAGTCAACAATCATTCCCCGGCGACATGTCGTCGGGGATAATTGAGCATCTCAATGCAATTAACTAATTACTCTGTAATCTCAGTCAAAATCTATCATGACTATCCCCGGCGACATGTCGCCGGGAAAAGTGACGCGTGAAACTTTGCCGCTCAGTTTTTTGGTAGGATTTTGAGTCAAAGTTTAACGACATTATCCCCGGCGACATGTCGCCGGGGACAGTGTTAGTCAAACTTTGACAAAAATTCTAGCAAAAGTAGTGCCACGTCGGACGTATTTTTGTCGTTTAGTGATGTTTCCCCGGCGACATATGTCGCCGGGGAAAAGCTCGTCGCCTGTTGTGGTATTTCTTGTAGTGTCGTGCACCATCTCAAGTTCTTGAACGATCATCCGCTTTCTGTGTTAATTTTATTTTTTAAAACATCACAATCTTCTATGCTCAGGGAATTTGAGTTTTAAGAGCTTATCCTACAACTGCAGTATACAAATCATACTACCAACTACCGAGTCACGTGCTTGGATTTATCGAACATAGGTTGTCACTAGGTGGATATTTCTATATGTTTATTGGGATTTTCTAACTTATATGCCATAGAGGCATGGGTTAAAACACATAGAAACCTCTTCGCAAAGTTATTTTTTAGTTCAGCTAATTGTGTTTGACTCATTCTTTTCTTAATTTAGCAAAAAAGTAGTGCCAGTCAGTGTTATTTTTGTCGTTGTTGTGATGTTTTCCTCGGCGACATTATCGTCGCCGGGGAAAAATCTTCGCTGTTGTGTAATGTCTTGTAGTGTAGTGCACCAGATCTCAGTTCTTTGAACGATCGTCCGCTTTCTTTGTTAATTTTATTTTTTAAAACATCCACTAAATCTTCTATGCTCAGGGAATTTGAGTTTTAAGAGCTTATCCTACAACTGCAGTATACAAATCATACTACCAACTACCGAGTCACGTGCTTGGATTTATCGAACATAGGTTGTCACTAGGTCGGCTATTTTAATATGTTTATTGGGCTTTATATGCCATAGAGGCATGGGTTAAAACACATTTAATGTTACAAGATTCCTCTTCAAAGTATTTTTTAGTCATTAATTGTGTTTGACTCTTTCTTTTCTCTCAATTCTACCCTTACCAAATCGTAACAAAGTAACAGCCATAATAATGTTAATCAATTATGAAAATAAACTAAATTAGCAAGTTCCCTCTAATTTTTTCTAACGTGAAGATTTGAATCCTATTTATTGTTTGAAGTGCTAGAACTATATTTTCAATGTCTTTTTTCCTACTGATGCGAACAACAAATGGTTACATTGTTTGAGACTTTTTACAAGATGCTAAAGTAATAAAATATCTTGTGCTACTTTTTCTTTGAGCAAGTTCGTAAATATCTTATGCTATTTAGATGAATGATTTGATAGTCAACCAATGAAAAGCTAGAAAAAAATAACATAAAAAATGAACAATGGTTAAATAGCAAGTATTGTCTCAGTAATTTATGCTGACAAGTCGTTGTTTTGTAGATGTTGAATGATAACATATATAATAGGATGAATTGTTTTTAAAAAGGTTAAGGGCTTGTTTCTTTTTTTTCTTGGTTTTGTTACGATGTCTTATTTAGCCGCTTAATGGGGGGGAGAGAGGTTTTGTTGTGTCTATGGAATAAGAAGATTTAAGGGATTTGGGCCCACCACTCACCCCAATAAGAGAGACTAAGAGAAAAGTAAACACCCCCTAAGGGTAGAATTGAGAGAAAAGAAAGAGTCAAACACAATTAATGACTAAAAAATACTTTGAAATCTTGTAACATTGTGTTTTAACTCTTGCCCTATGGCATAAGTTAGAATAATCATTTTTGAAATGATATTTGGCAAATTTGCGGACTAAGATTGTGTACTCCTCTTCGACCCCCCTGAAAAACCCATTTTTTACAATATTGGCTTTGGAATGTGTGGATTTAACATTCACTGCTGCTTCAAAGTTAGAGTCCCAGTCTCATACTGAACAACCAGTGGCCAGTTCCCAAGTTCAAGAAGCCGTTTCTCAACCTCAGATTCTTCTTTAGCATAAACAACACAGGCAGGAACCAAAAGGTTGGAAAAACGAAAAGTCAACATGTATGACATTTTTATGAAGCTACCACAAACTGATCTGCATAATCTATGCAGCCTTCTTGGCCACGAGGGGTAATATTTAGTTCACAGTGATATCATTACTTGTTGCATCACTTAAACCTTAATACTTGAATATTCTTTTCATTAGGCTATCCGATAAAGTTTATCTGCTTACCGGGGAAGTTCTAAAGAAGTTGGCCTCAGTTGCTTCATCACATAGGAAATTCTTTATTGTTGAGCTTTCAGACTTGGCTCATAGTTTAAGTGGGTCCGCCATTAGCGAACTCATCACACTAAGAAACACACAAATGCTAGGTTTAAGTTCGGGTTCCATGGCTGGGGCTGCTGTTCTTAGAATCCTGCAAACACTTAGCTCACTCACTGTACCTGATATAGATGACAAGGGTGCGAAAAACGATGACAATGAAGAGCATGTCACTATGTGGAAATTAAATCTTTCACTTGAGCCATTATGGCAAGAACTGAGTGAGTGTATAAGTGTGACCGAGTCACAGCTGGCACAGGGCTCTTTGTCTACGGTTATGTCAAATGCGAATACGGGTGAGCATGTGCAGGGTGCTGGTGCTTCTTCTCCTCCTCTACCCCCTGGAACCCAGAGACTTTTGCCCTTCATTGAGGCATTTTTGGTCCTATGTGAAAAGCTTCAGGCAAGTAATTCTATCTTACAGCAAGATGATGCCTATGCAACAGCAAGTGAAGTTAATGAGTTATCTGGAAGTTTGTCACCAAGTGGGGCGGGAGTTGACGGTGCTGTGACGTTTTCTAGGTTTGCTGAGAAGCATCGCCGGCTTTTGAACGCTTTTGTGAGGCAAAATCCAGGCTTGTTGGAGAAGTCACTTTCCATGATGCTTAAAGCACCGAGGTTAATTGATTTTGACATCGAGGCTGTTGATCCTGATTATTACAAGAACTTGAAGTGGTTGCTGGAGGTTAGTATGTTCAACGATGTGATTAATACATTTATTATTTTATTATGGTTTTCTGAAGAAAAACAAATCCTCTATGAGAAATCTGAGCTCAAACCGGGTGGACGGAATATAATGGTAACAGAGATACAAAGCACGCGTATGTGGATCTTGTTGCCCACCCCCCCCCCTAGAACATACACTCACGAACGCGATACCGTCCCAACTCAATTTTTTCTGGAGGGTTTTTAAACGAGTTGATTACCCTGAGACCTCTTTCTTTTGTTAACGATAAAAGAGCTTGAGTTGCTGAAGTAGCAGAACTTCCGAAAATTGATTGTGAGTTAAAACTTACTGTGCATTTTAAATATACTGTGTTGTATTTCAAGATCGTATTCAAAAATTTTGCTAAACTTATGTTATCTGCAGTGGCTTGATCTGAAGATTAACACCCGAATAGACGGATACACAGTAGGCCTAATGTAGTTATTTGGATAGATTGCTTTCAATTTGTGACGGTACATAAAGGTATCGTAAATTTATGACCATATTTTCATTGTCTTGTTTTTAACATGGTACTTCTGCTCTATTTTACTTGGAGTCATCAAAGATGTTTTGCGTCTCGGTGGGTTAATTTTATAATGGCATCTTGTTGATTATATCTAAAAGTATCGTAAGTATATTTGGCATTTTTTATAATAAAAAAATTCACGTTGGAAACCCATAAGGGTAATTTGGCTACAAAATGACCCAAACAGGACACAAAAACATCTATTAATGACTCACCCGTACAAATGGAGTATGACTATACGCGACATATGAAAAAATACGTTCTTAGTTTTCATGCAAAATAAATACCCTAGTCGTTGATTATTAAGATTATACACGTTTCATTAATGCATGTTAGATTGTTTATATATTCTTAGGTTCGTTGAAGGTTTTAAAGCATTGCAAGGTATATCGGGTCCACAAAGATTCCAAATTCACAAAGCTTATGGAGCGCCTGAGAGGCTGCCATCAGCTTATACATGGTTAGTTCTTTTTAGTTGTTTTTTTTTTCATCGAGATCTTATGTTCTTAACTCACTGTTTGTTCACCTTTATTTTTTCTCAGCTTCAATCAATTAGATCTTCCTGAATACACATAAAGGATACCGCTGCAAGACGGTTATACTTTCGCTCATGAAGCTAGTGAAGTTTTGGGTTTGGTTAGTGAATTATTCCCTGCTTGTTGGTTTGAGCCTAGCCAGCACTGTTTAAGCCATCACTAGTTATGTTGATGTTTAGTCTCCCCTTTCTATATTTTCTTTTTATGGGTTTTTGTTTCGGTTTTCTTATATTTGGATAACAAAACGAGCAATTTGGTGGTGTCTTTTCAGATAAAGAATGAACATTGATTATGCATCGAGGGGTGCTATTTGAAGAACGAGAGTCCCTGTTAAGAAAGGAGCCATGCATGTAGGAGAAAGACGAAGAACAAGTGGTTTTTGGCTGGTCCTATTTTGTAACACGGGAATGCCGTCTTACGGGTTGCTTTCGCCTCCTGCAGACTAGAATAAAATGGTGAAACTTGAAAGCACAAAATATCCATAGGCTTCATGTAAATCCTAGCTCTTTTTGGTTGGTTGGTTTGTAGCTTTTGGCGAATTCGGTTTTCTGATTCATATTACTAAGTATTTGAAGCTTTGTGAAACCATCTTTATCTCATTTCTGTATTCTATAAGCTCCAATAATTCTTTAAGAACAGAAATAAATAAAAGCACTGTAAAGTAAATTTCATGTCAAAATATGCCAAAACGGAGAAAGTAGTAAAAATTTGAAAAGGGACAATAATTTAATCACGTTCCTAACCAGGAACTCTTATTTTTCAGTGACCAAGTTCCTAAATTGCGAAAAACTGTCCTTGTGATTTGGTTATACTCGGCATAGTCTTCGGATGTGTATTGAGTGCTCGGGAGATTATGTTATAACGGTTGAGGTTTTTTCTGTTGAGGCTATCCGCAGAGATTGTCTTTTGACTCATATGTAGTACGTGGCCGAGCCGGAGTATCCTGTGACTGTTTCTAGCTACCCCTAAATATGGAGCTAGTGAGGTTCACCTAAATATATACGCTGCTAGAAATCATGGCTTCACTGACGGATTTACCTACCGGACTAAATCCGTCAGTAGAATTACCGACAGGTTACCGACGGAGAGTGTTATTGACGGATCAGATATTAGTGATTAGTAATCCGAGAATTATTACTGACAGAATTATGACAGATTAGTGACGGGAGGAGATTCAGACGACATTCTGTCATTAATTGCCGGCGGATTATGGACGGTTGGTAATTCGTCACTTGTCCATCTATAACACTGACGAATTACCGATGTAATTTCACGTTTCTATTATTTTTACATTTTACTCTTATTTAGACATAGTATAAAATTTTGTTACCTTTGTGTACACAAAATTACTAGTATATAAGATACATGTACACATTTGTTACAAACACACGCATATCATCACATCACGATGATGCATGAGACTACTATGGATTGTTAGATGAGGTCTTATGGGCCGAGTATGATAACGAATGAGCTCATAACGTTGTGTTGTTGGCGAATTCGCGAAAAGTGCTAGTGATGTTGTTGATGATGAGAATGTGGACCATGAACGTTTATTTAAAGAACATTAGTTGAGTAATATGTACAACTAATGATGACGTATAATATGAATATCAAGCTTACTGGGCTTTATTCATAATATGCGCATATGGGCCCTGACCCAATTAGGGGTGTAAACGAGTCGAATCGAGTCGAGTCGAGTACTGCCAAGCTCGAGCTCGACTCGAATACTAAAGCTCGAGCTCGACTAGTCATATAAAACTCGAGCTCGATTATTTCAGATCGAGTCGATTTCGAGTAGTTTACGAGTCGATCTCGAGTAACTCGCGAGTTGTCTCGTCTCGTTTACACCCCTAGGCCCAATACAACAAATAGCCGGACTACTAAGCCTGACAAGGGTTACGCTACGGATATTTCAAAGACGCACGTGAGTACCTTTTAAAGCCGCACCCGTGGCACCTCCGCGGACAAACACGGGTTACGGAAGGATACTCATGTCCGCAGACACGATTACACGTGGACCCTTGCCTGACAAGGGACCCACTCCGGCTACTAACAGTTGCAAGCGAAATATTAGGAAACCCTAGTATTGGGCTTGCCTATAAATAGGGGTCATTTCACACCCCAAAAAGGTACATTCTACTCCATCATTAGTACACACACATACTCTGACATTCTCTATGACAGACATGTATACTTACTCTCGCGCCGGAGCTTAATCGTGGGGTCCGCCCCGCGGTAAAGCTAACGGTTTACTCTCATTTGTGCAGATCGCCACTTCATTACTTGGATTAGTACAAGATCATCATCGTATCCTACCTCCTGGCCCACCCCATTTAACTATCCAGGTTCACACTTGCCCCTGCACGCTTTTTGTACTAACAACTAAGTTTGAGTATTACACGAAGAATAGTTCGAAAAGCATAAGTTTGTCCAATCATACTTCCTATTATGATTATAGTATGTTATCGTTTATCAGTTACTTGTAATGAGGTTTTCTTGATGTCCGTTACATATATTGTGCGTGATTGTTCATGTTCGCTTGTTTATGTTCGTTGGTGTCTTAGTCAGTGAACAAACATGAACGGATACTTACTTTTTTACTTTTTTATTTGAGCATATAGATGAAACTGAGGTGTTTTGAAGAAGGAAAGAAAACATGAAAAGACCAAAAAGCCCTTGTGGATAACGATATGTTTAACGAGTGTTAGCCAAAAAGGACCAGGCGCGCACCAAATTGATAGTTTGGGATCGAAAACCCCAAGTGTACAATAAAATGAACCCGAACCCGCGAATCAAGAAGTCTTCAGGGACCAAAAGTATAATTTAGTCAAAATACAAATATAGCTCCCTCTAATTATCACTTTCCAGGTAACACGTGATGAAAGTTCAAAAAGTCGTTGCAACTTTCAACCTTTCATATCTTGTTTATTTTATTATCCCATCTCACGACCTTCTTTCATTTATTATTATTTCTCAAAACACATTATCACCATCATCTGTTGCAGCCACCAGCGCCACTTTTATCAAGTTTGGTAATTTGTTCATTTCTATTCACTTATTTAGAGTTTACGTAGTGTATAATTATTTTTTAAGTTAGTTAGACTTTTGCAAATACTTTAGCCTTTTAGCTACTTATATCTTAGTTCGAAACTAGTTTATCCTATAGGAAGCCCGTCCGAGATTAATTTATTAGAAGTTAATTTCAGAAACTCCCTTAGACCACTTTTAGAATGTTTTCTCTTATCAAGGTTATGAATGTGAATAACCGATTTAGTATTTGAGAAAAATTTGAAGCATTTCTCCTTTACTTCACCTGTTACAAATCATGCTAACTCATTTTGACCCGTCTTCTTGTCATCTAACTAATTCTTCTGTATCTATATTTCAAACAAGATTGGCTCATGCGTGAATCACCGTCATAAGGACCAGAATTAAGATTTAACAGGATCATTGAATGGCATCTTCTTCAAAATTATCTGTTCAAAGGAGCTTCAAGTATGATGTGTTTTTAAGCTTCAGGGGTGAAGACACCCGTAAAAACTTTGTCGATCATCTTTATCATGCTCTTAAGGATAAAGGCATTTACACTTACAAAGATGATGAGAAAATACAGAAAGGGAAAAGGATCAGCGATGATCTCATCAAATCAATTGAAGACTCAAAATTTTACATCATCGTTTTTTCTAAAAATTATGCATCTTCGTCATGGTGTTTGGAAGAGCTTGTCAAGATTATGGAGTCTCACAAGATGACTGGGCACACTGCTTACCCTGTATTCTATGATGTGGAACCCACTGAAGTGCGAAAACAAAGTGGGGCTGTTGGTGAAGCTTTTGCTAAACATGAAAATGAAGAGGCTGCTGAGAAATGGAAGGGTGCTCTAAGAGAAGCAGCCGATTTGGCTGGTTGGGAGTTGAAGAACACTAATGACGGGTAATTTCTTCATCCTATCTCTACTTGTGATGTTCCTTACTTTTTTTTTTCTTTTTAAACATTGTTTATGTTGGAGTTAGACTATGCTAAACAGATCTTGTTTTTACATACACACAGGCATGAAGCTAAATTCATCAAAAAAGTTGTTCAAGAGATATCACTAGAGTTACGGTCCATCAATTCCAGCTTTGATGAAAAGTTAGTCGGCATGCAGACTCGAGTAAAGGATGTTGTTTCATCTTTAGAAATTGGTACTAATGAAGTTCGCATGGTAGGGATCAAGGGCATGGGAGGGGCTGGGAAGACAACTACAGTGAGAGCTGTTTATGATCATCTATCTAATCATTTCGAAGCTAAAAGGCTTTTGATGAGATGTGAGGGGAAGTATCAAATGGCTCGGTGTCTTCCTTTTGGTTTTAAGAAATTACAAAGAACAAGTCCTGTCAGGATGTGCTAAAAGAACGATTTTAGTCACTGATCTAGAATAGTGTTAATGATGAGGAAAACATGATAAAGGAGGAATGTGCGGTATAAAAGGTTTCTTTTTTCCTTGGTTCTAGATGAACGTGGATCACATAGACCAACTTGAGGCTGTTAGCCAGTGGGCGCTAATGTCAAGCCTGGTGAAGTAGACATTATCGTTTTACAACGAGAGTCTTGAGCAAGTGTTGGTAGCTTCAAGAGTGGCATTTCTTCATGATATCAAATCTCTTATCAATAATGAAGCAATTTGTCTATTCAGTAGGTATGCCTTTGGAAGTGAGGAATCCACTTCAAGATATGAAGCGCTGTCATCAGAAAAGTTGTATGTTATTGGCATGCTGTCTTCCATTAACAGTTAAGTATTGGGTTCATTTCTCTGTGAGTAAAAGATTAGGTATGAATGGGTAGATGCCATAGAAAGACTAGAAAATCCCTTGAAGGAGACTATGGAAAGCTAGAATTAAGCTATTACAAGTCTAGAAGATGGAATATAAGGAAAATATTTTAGGACATTGCATGCTTTATTGAAAGGTGAGACGAAAGAAGATGCAATCAGAATTCTTGAGAGCCGTGGATTTCATGCTAGAATTGGTTTAAAAGTTCTTGAGCAGAGATCTCTCATAACTGTATCTTCAAAGTACATCTTTAATCTGTGTAAGCCTGAGGAGGTCTTGGGGATGCATGACCATATAGAAGAAATGGGAAAGAACATTGTTCGTCGTGAGCACCCCGATGAGCCGAACAAACATAGCCGGCTGTGGATTACAAAGGAAATTAAAGATATATTGGCTAATGACATGGTAAAGATCAGTTTACTTGTAATGTAGAGAAAACTAAAACTTTTGCATTTGTTCTGACTTCTGACATGAGGTTTCTGGACATTGTTTTTGGATTGTAGGGTACTGAAGCAACAAGATGTCTAAAACTTAAGACGGCAAGAGGAAATCCGCGAATTGCTATGAAAGGTCTTGGAAAAATGAAGAAGCTTCAATATCTTGAATTAGATCTTGCAGTTTGCAATTTTAAAATGAAGAAGCTTCATTGTCTTGGATTAAAAATTTCGTATATTAATTCCAGCCTTCCAAATTCTTTGAAATATCTAAAATGCAGGGATTACCCTTTCTTGAATTTACCCAAAATACTTCAAGCAAACAATCTTGTTGGACTTGACATGGACTCTAGAACAAGAATGGTGCAACTTAGGAAAAAGGGAGAAAAAAAGGTAGGATAATTGTTAATTGGTTGTTTTGCATAATTTCTAACAATGCTATTAATTTATTGGTTTATTAATCTTTTTCTCTTATTTTTCAGCAGGTTCTTAAAAAACTAAAATTCCTTTCTCTCCATGGGTCAAAGCTGACTACCTATGACTTTAGGATTACTCCGAATCTCGATACGTTATATCTAAATGGTTCTTATAACTTAAAAGAACTTTGCATGCCAACTAGCTGTCAAAAGCTCACCTGCCTCCATATCAGTGGCTCAAGAATAAGAACTTTTGACCTTGGGTTGACTCCGAATATGGAAAGATTGTCTCTTAGAAATTCTCCTAATTTAGTAGAACTTTTCATGCCCGTTAGCTGTCAAAAGCTCAAGCATCTCGATATCTATGACTCAAAGTTAAGAACCTTCCACCTTGGGTTGACTCCGAACCTCGAAACATTATCTCTTGATTATTGTGATGATCTTGAAGAACTTCACGTGTGTGTTGCATGTCCAAATCTCAAATCCCTCAACCTTCGTAAATCAAGGTTGAGGAGCCTTGACCTTGAGCTGATTCCAAATCTTGAGAGGTTAGATCTTTATAATTGTGCTGATTTTGTTGAACTTCAAGTGTCTGCTCCACGCACAAATCTCAAATTCCTCAAGCTTTGTAATTTGAGGTTGAGGAGCCTTGACCTTGAGCTGATTCCAAATCTTGAGATGTTATATCTTTATAATTGTAATAAGTTGGTAGAAATTAACGCTCCCGTCGGATGTCTAAAAAAAGTAGGCTACTTAAACTTATCCGGTTGTTTGAGGTTTACTGATTTTGTGTTTCACGGTAGATCGGAACCAAATGTTAGTCATTCTTCAGCTAAATTAGATCTGGATGGCGAGTCCCTAGATTTATGCCCATTGCACCCCAATAGTAATCTCCCAAAGTTGCGGTTTCGTTGTTCTTATGCAGAAGATCTACCGTCATCAGTTGGAAATATTGAGAAGCTTACTTCTTTTGGTCTATGTGCTTGCACTGACTTGAAGAAATTTTCAGACTTAATTTGTAGTTTACAGTGTTTACAAAAACTTACACTCAGAGGCGATATTCCGGAATATCTTGGCGAGTTAGAATGTCTCAAATCTCTCACAGTCAGTGATGGTGATCTTATTGAGAAGTTACCAGACGATCTTGGCCGATTAGAATGTCTAGAGGAGCTCTGTTTTCACTCTTCAGAGATAAAACATCTTCCAGATAGCATTTGTATGTTGAAACGTCTCAAATCTCTCACAGTCAATAATGGTTATTATTTTGAGGATCTTTTTGAGAAGTTACCAGAGGATCTTGGCCAATTAGAATGTTTAGAGGAGCTATATGTGAGTAGTAAGAAAATTGAATATCTTCCAGATAGCATCTGCATGCTAAAGCGTCTGAAGTCGCTCAATTTTTCGGGGTGTTGTTGTCTTGGGAAGTTGCCTGAGGACATTGGCCGGTTAGAATCTCTGGAGAGTCTGGATTTGTGGGGTACAGCGATTAAACATCTTCCAGATAGCGTTTGTTTGTTAAAACATCTGAAGTTGCTCGATGTTGCACACTGTTGGTGTCTTGGGAAGTTGCCTAAGTACATTGGCCACTTAGAATCACTGGAGAGACTGGATGTGTCATCAACAGAGATAACACATCTTCCAGATAGCATTTGTATTTTAAAACATCTTAATTATCTCAACCTTGAGAATTGTCCTCTTCTTGAGGAGTTGCCAGAAGATCTAGGCCGATTAGAATGTTTAGAAGAGATATGGCCACGGACGTCGATTACACGAATGGAACTTTCTTCAGAGCTTCTCTGATGTGCTTTAAAGGTACTTTCTTTGTTTTCTGAATTCATTTTTATAATTTGATATTGGCCTACAAAAATTATTCAAACAAAATAATACGTAGTAATTATTTATAAAGAAAAAATAAAGTAAATTACACGAATGGTCCTTATAGTTTATTCAAAATTACAAATTTGGTTTCTGAATATCAAAATTTACATGAATGCTCTTCAACTTAGAACTTGTTACACTTTTGGTCCCTTATTGTGTTAAAGATGAGAGTTTCAAAAGATGTTAGACGCTACATAAATAAGACAAATATGGATGTTCTTAACTGTGTAACTCTCATACTTGTTTCCATAAATTCTCCATTTTGTCGATTGCATTTTATTTTCATACTAATGGCGCAATTCTATATAAGCTAAACTAGTTTCTTGTTCCTTCATTGGCAACAAAACAGAAAATTAGGATCAATCTTACGTTATACTTGGTCAAGTGGTCATATCGGGTACCTTTAATACTGTACTCCGTAGTTTTTTAAAAAGAAAAAATAAAGTAAGTTACCCGAATGGTTCTTATAGTTTATACGAAATTACATATTTGGTTTTTGAATATAAAAATTTACATGAATGGTCTTCAATTTAAAACTTGTTACACTTTTGGTACCTTTTTGTGTTAAAGATGTAGTAAGAGTTCCAAAAGGATGTTAGACGATACAAAGATAAGGCAAATATGGATTTTCTTAAATTTGTAACACTCGTACCTGTTTTCATAAATTTTCCATTTTGTCGATTGCATTTTATTTTCATCCTAATAACGCAATTCCATATAAGCTAAAGTAGTTTCTTGGTTCTAAAGGTGGCTCGATAAAGATAGAGTAGGTTCTTAAGGTGGCTTGATCAAGAATAACAAATGCAAAGACAACGGGCCCAGTTCCATTACCCACCGAGAAGAGAATCTAGTGTGTTGAAAATTGAAATCTCCTCATGTTCACAAAGACGGGAGATTCCATTTTAAGATCAAGACGCATCAAAGGCTCATTGATATCCTACGCCCACCTGCACAAACCATTGACTCTTTGATGCAACTTGATCTACATGCTAGAGTTGATGTCGAGGTTAAGCTTTAGAAATGTATTTCAAGTCCTCTTTTTGGTATTAAATGTTGTTATTTACACTTTTGGTAGTAGATTTGTTACTTGTATCATTGTTTATTAAAAGAATGATGTTTAGTAAAATATTTTGTGATGTCATAACCTTGAAATAATGATTCTGCAAGTCACAAATGGTTTGCAGTTGATCATTCCTTTGCATTATGAAGTTGATTGTCTGCTTCGACCTTATATGAACTGCTAACTTGAAAAAACATGGGAATATAATTTGTAAACTTTGAATCATAGCTTAACGTGAAACTCTAAAAGCAAGTGGTTTCAAGTTTGATTCCTAGTAGGTGCACTTGGGTGTCTGGTTTCATCCGGTTTGGGTTTGGGTTTGAGTTTGTGTGTGTGGGTTTGAGTTTGGTTTTATTACTGTTTCATTCACAAACATTCCGTCAAGCATACCTTTTCAAGACGTTGAACAAGCTAGAACTAATCAATTTATTAAATACTCCGCAAAGATAACAAACAAGTTATTATTACTTAACATAATTCAAGACTCGACCACTTCTACTCATGAATCACTATAAAATCCAACAAAATTATTAATTTCATGGTTACATGACTTCCATTGCAACTTAAAACCGCAAAAAGTCCAGCAACTACTATATTGGTTCTGCTCTTACATGACCAGGCTCTAAAAATTATCGAAGACAACAAGCTAAGCTCTGCAAGTCCAAGTCCACAATGGTGATGATTTGAATATTTTAAGTAAGACCCAGAACGTGAAACAAAATATGTGCCCGACACATTCAAGTTGCTTCCATAAATAGATATCTGGCAAATCAAAAACCGTCTAACGCTTGACCCATTGGAAGCTCTTTCTCGCTTTCGCCTTACCAGGTTTCTTCCGCTCCACAATTCTCGAGTCTCTTGTCAAGAAACCAGCTGCAAAAAACCCAAATTACACGTTATGATACAAGTTCAGATAACTACTACAACTGGAACTTTGGTCTTAGAATGAAAGAATAACCTCCAAAATGTGACCCAACGAGTAGGACTTGGGATATGATTAAAACATATAAAGAAAAAAGCAAACCCGTCAAATGGTTGAGCGGGTCAAAAGTCGCCAAAGTGTAATTTTTATAGAATAAAACCTACTAAATCAATCTTTATTCACACATAATCAGTTGCGGGTCCAAATGGGATAGGGTGGTACATCTAGCATGGAACAATATAGTGAAAAGAAATATACAATACATATAAGATCCTCGTACAACCCAATCACACGTTCCTGAAACAATGCCTTTCACATGGATATACGTCTAGATTCTTTCCATAGAGATGCATTGTTTCTGTAAATTCTGTAAATTTCCTCTATAAAGTACACCATCTCAACTTTTTGGTAATTGAGAAATACTACGTCAATTCCACACATTGCAACAAAATTGAGCACAAGATTTTACAGAACTGACAGTTTAACGATTAACTAAATATCTTGTATATCTTCAATGATAACAATACAGCAAACTTGTGAGTCCAAATGAATATCCTTAATTCTTTGTAGACGAGAAATTTTAGATGAAGGTTCCTCTAGAATAGGAAGGGCTAAAAAGCATGATCCCTGTTTCGACTCGAGGTGGCAAATTATGCACATTCAGCCAAGTATATGTCAATCCGGGTTTCAAATTACCTCCAAAGGCTTAAACAATACATTTTCTAAAGTTGGTTAGAATGGAAACAGGCCAAATGCATTTTCAAGTGCTAAAACCTCCTAAATCGCTTTACAAAGAGAATTGGAATATTATTTAAACATTATGGTAGTAGCTACAATCTTATTTAATACATAAACTATTTACGAAACTGGAAAAAGACAAAAAAATAAAAAAACATTGACTGGTTAACCCAGCTCTTTCTTGAACCGTTAAAAACGAGTCATTTGGACCTGTTACACAACCCATCTAACCTGTTAATTGCCTCCTAAATATGGGTCAATTCAGGTTTTAGTTTATCTCCAAAGGCTTTAGGCTTTAGCAGAACAGTTTCTATAGTTGGTTGAAATTGAAACCAGGTCAGACGTTTTCAGTGCTAAAACCTCCTTAAATCGTTGTCAAGATCCCCCTGATTAAAAGTCATTTGTCTATTTATTGATAACATTATGGTCTTGAGTGTGCTACAATCTTTACCTTAATACAAGATGATTATCTACTGAAAAAATTGGAAAATAACTAGAAGAAATTAAATCCTTGAGAACTCGTCGAATCGAGAGACTGAGCGCTAGAGAGATATATACTCGAGCTAAGAATAACGACACATTTTAACCTGTTATCTACTCACACATCCCCACACTAATCACCTGCCATCATTATGCAAATCTGATAACACGAAATCGCATGATATCACCCGGCGTCCCCCACAAAAATACAACAACCCTCGCAGCACCCTATAACGATAGTGGCCCAACATAATTCTCATATATCAAAACTCATGTATCTTAAAGACGCCGTGATCTAATAACTATAATACAAGTGGTCTTTACATATCATGGAAACTGTATATAAAACTTTTGATCTGGTGCCCAGTTTTGCAGTGCCCTACTCATACCAAGACGAATTGCGCCTATTTGACCTGTTTCATGCACCTATCAAGTTTAGATTGGTGTCCCCAAACAAATGAACGAACAAAAAATTATAATGCCATGCATAATCAACCGAACTGCAGTGAAGTTGGAGAAAATATTAATGGAATTTGTGAAAAAAAGGTGACAGAAGATACAACATTTGCCAACATGAGACAGAAGGATTGCCGAGAAGATAAAGATCGAGTCACCACTAACATCATAAGCACACTCTGCGTGCGTAAGGGTAGCTTAAGGATCAAAAAAGAAATAGCACTGACTAAAAATTAACACGTATAATAGTTCTGACCTGTATTAAAAATTATCCATTACAACACAACATCCAAACCTCCCATTTTGCCACATCTAATCATGCATTCAAACAAGAATAAACAATTTAAATTTAATGCTTCAAACCTGATACACCACCCACTTTGACAGTACAATTAACATCCAGGAGACCCAATGTTTTTGTCTCAGTGAGAGGACGAAGAAGAGCAGCTCGTTGATCAAGCATCGGGAAATAGACATCGAACTGGTTGTCATTTATGAGAAATTTACCCTCACCAGGTTCAATCCAGACACGGGCAATACTACATTTCCTTTTTCCAGTCCCATAAGCCCTACCCTGACTATCAACTTGTCTAAGGTGTGCATTGGCAAGTTCCTCTTGCTTCTGCCGCTCTATGTCAGCTCTTGTGAACTTACGGGTGTTCTTTTCAGAATGCATATCCTCAATTGTGCTTAGTGGGGGCAATCCTGGAACATCGTCTATGTCCTTGAGGGCCATTAAACTGTCAAGCATGTCATCTGTGATTCCCGAGGCAGCAATTAAGTAGCCAAATGCATGATCTGGACCTGTGGTCAAGCATTTTGATTAAACATCTTTCATGAGATTAAGCACCATATATAGACAATAGTTAAAGAGCATTATACTGCAACAGCAAAAAAACTAGAGCTAGCTGGAATGAACTTTGGCCTCTCACTAAGTAAGACTTCTGAGGTGAGTGGACATGTTTCCGAGATGGAAATTATTGGACGTTTGTGCTAATATTTCAACTGTAGCAGCTCGGAATATGTATAACTCGGTTTGAACTGTTGAACCAAGTGAGCCAACCATACAGAAACACGTGATATGAGTGCTGGTCAAAGAGGCAAGAAGTTTTTTTTGTTTGAACTAATGATATATCAGTAGTTTGTTAATAAACTTTAGGTTATAATATAGTATATAGTTTAATAAATAAAGTAGTTGGTAAAATAACCAACTTCTATAAGTGTAACATGAACCATCATGTTGGTTCAATAGTACCTGTTCATTGTGTCTGTTCATTTAGTATATATATAGGTTAAGAATCTGTAAACAAATCAATTTTCATTCAATCAATAATATACAGGTTCTTTTATCTATTTGTGTATCTTTCTGCTACTAATTTCTGTCCCAATCTTTCTGTCATACACTGCTGATGTAATGGGATTCTATGTTGGTGAATCGATTTATTCAAGATAATAAAACCAATTGTTTGATTGTTTCGAACCTGTGTGTTTTTATACCTTCACAATATTTTTTCTTTCTTTTGAACGGCAAAGAAGCAAGAAGTTAGTAACTAGTAAGTGAGCTGCCCAGCAACAATATGGTGGAGCATACAGGCGATGCAGAAGACCAAAAAATCGGCTTACAACACGGATGGGATCAAACCAATTTTCAATCAGCAGAAATAAAACCAACCCAGTACTAAACGACAAATTTTATGTGATATTCAGTTTTTGTGTGTGGTTTGGTTCCAGTTCAAAACAAATGCACACTTCTTGTACTAACAAGCTTATTACTTTATTGAAGTATTCAAGTTAACATAAATAGTCAGACGAAACGAGACTTTAGAATATCAGAAATATATATATTTACAAAAAGGTTATGACGGTGTAACCAAAACTTGACACCCTTTCATATAAGGTCTTCATTACAGCATATGGATAGCTACATACATACATATATGCATGCATTTGCTGACGTGCAGATATTCCTTGTTTGATTCAAGAATTTTCCCCTAAACAAAAACACGCATACAAGGTCAAAGACCCCAAAAGCAGCGGGTATATGACAGTCGTGCCCTATTATACTTTACATTACAAGTCTCTGTTAGACTACGTCCACCATTCCATTTGACATCAAAAACACATAATCAACAAACGGCACTAAACACTATTAACATCATGTGACCGGTGGTCCTCTATATTACTAGTAACTAACGATATTCAATTAATTCAAATCATTACTGAATTAACAACAATCATGTAAAACTAAACAAGTAATCAACAATCATGTAGCACTTGCAAGAAAATCAATGACCCATAAACCTCTTCAGATAAAACCGTCTCTTATCAAATAGGCTATACAACACCATCACTCTTTCAAGTTCACCCGTGAACACTTGTACAACAGCAACAACGATACCCAATCCCGCCGGAGCGATGTATGGGTGAGGTGAGATGTAGACAGTCACACCCTTCTCGAGGGTAAAAGGACCGCTTCCAGAAAAACCCGTGCACACATGTGTTATTCAAATTTAACCTTACCTCATATTTTTACAAATTAAAATTTAACAAAAGAATAATCTTTTATAGTATTAGACGAAGTTTCCTTCGTAAAGCTATTAGATTGTTAAGACTTGTTTGGAGTTCCCGAAACTATGATCCGGACGATGTTGTTTAATATAGCATTGTTTTAGCTTTGGATAACCATGATTTGTGGCCTTTTGGTTGACTAATCCAAGAGGTTTGAACCTACCGTCACTGCGTCACACACAAAGCCCTCCCTTGATCTTTTTAAAAGGTTGGCGTGGCCACTCACAACACCTAAATTGTAAAACCCAAAAGCAATGGACTAGCCGAGGTTTCAACTAAAAAGCATGGTGGAAGGGTATTGGTTAATGTTTTGTTTTGTTAAACATGGCCGGTCCGCAGCTAATCGTTCTACATACCAAAATTGCATAAACTAACCTAGTACTAGTCAATGACATTAATCTTATTAAGCTAACAACTTGAAAAAAAAAGACAGGTATACCATTCAGAACATCTAATAAAGATTTGGCTTCTTCATCCAACAATCTATTTTATTCCTCTTGTTTATTTTCATTATCCACTCTATCATCTCAGCCCGACAAGGAGAAAACCCCATCATCATCATTATTAAAGGAAAATAAAGATTCGATACTTTGTTCTTCCCTTGATGATGATGAAATGTTCCATGATTTGTTATTATTATCATTGTTTTCAGTGGAGAAATAAAGATGACCCTTGATTATTGTGCTAAAGAAGCTATTTTGAGGGTTTTGATTTTGATATTCATACGATGATGATGATGAAATTTGGGGACTGAAATTGCGAACTCATCTTCGAACATTTAAATTTGAGACAGATTTGATAATTGAAATAATCTTCGTACAAGCTCAATCATTAAAAAAAACATTTGGTCCGGGAGAGATTGACATGGTCACTTCAAGTTTGTTTGCACAAGTTGTTGTTTGAACTTTAGATAGTTAAATGATGATAGTTACTTCATCAGACAAAAAAAAAACAAATAGTTGATAATCTTCAGAACTCTTTTTAGAGAGAAGTGTAAAAATCATCCATGTGGTTTGTCAAAAAACCGTCTCACGTCCCTCGTTAAAACTTTGCCCAAAACACATCCCGTCGTCAGTGTTTTGAGGCACGGTACATCCCTTGGACTAACGGTGCAAATAGTTTGTCAGTTAAGGGGGAAAAATGTTGGTCACATAGGGATGTGAGACGGACTTTTTGCAAACCACATGAATGTATTTTTGCGTCACTTTTTCCCTTTTAACTGACAAAATATTTGCATCGTTCGTCCTCAGGCATGTATGGTGCCTCATTTTACTAACGGAGGGATGAAATTTGCGCGAAGTATTGACGAGGGACGTGAGACGGTTTTTTGGTAAACCGGGGATGTTTTTTGCACTTCCCTCTTTTTTTTACAAATAGTTGATATTCTTCATGGCCGATCACAACTCTTAAACATGCTTAAATCTTTTTATTTTTACAAGTGATAAACTTGCTTAATGTCTTGTATCTGCAGAGTCAAAATAGTTAAAACTGCTAAAATGAAAGCGGGCCAAATTGGCTAGAAATTATCAATTGCGTGTTCTAATATCATTATATTAAAAAATCACTTTACTTTTGAAATGATATTTGACGTACTAATACGGTGCTTTTTTTTGGAAAATAATTAGAATAATCTTTTACGGTATTAGACGAAGTTGCCTTCGTAATGGTATTAGATTGTCAAAACTTATTGGATTTCCCAAAACTATGATACAAATGATTGGACGATGTTGTTTAATATAGCATTGTTTTATCTTTGGATAACCATGTTTTGTGACCTTTTAGCTCACTAATCCACGGGGTTTGAAACTTTAAACCGCCGTCACACCGACTACACTTACTTTATCTTTTCAGAAGATTGGTGTGGCCACTCACAACACAACACCTGAATTGAAAAAGGCCAAAAGCAATGGACTAGTCGACGTTTGAACCACAAAGGATGGTGGAAGGGTATTAGTTAACCCATTACTTTAGACTCAAAGCTCAAATTTGTTATCCTAATACCAACATGACGACAACAACATACCCAATCCCGCCGGAGCGGAGTACGGGGAGGTGGAATGTAGACTGATCCTACCCCTGCCTCCAAAATTAAACCCACGTCCAACTTATACCAACATGAGACGGATAATATTTTGTTTGTTAAACAAGGCTCACAGCCAATTATTCTACATGCCAACATCGCACAAACAAAACCTAAACTAAGTTAAGGCAAATCGCTCCTAGTACTATAGTCTATGAGAGTGATGTTAGGCTAACATCTTTAAACGCTCAAATTTCTCATCCTATCCCAATGTGGGACAAATAATATTTTGTTTTGTTAATCAAGGTTGGTCCGCTGTACTATGTTATGGAAAATGGCTCATAGTACAAGTCTCTATGACATTATTAATCTTTTGAACAAGGTCCACGGATAATGTTTTGGTTTGTTTTGTTTTGTTAAACATGGTCGGTCGGGAGCTAATCATTCTACATACCAAAATCGCACAAATTAACCTAGTGCTAGACTGCTAGTCTTTTGTTTTAAAAAAAATAATAATTTGAACCTTTTACTTTAAAACCTTTTCACTTTTAAACTTTTAGTTATATTGTGTAATTTTATTTTTATATAAATGAAAAAAAAAATTGGCGAATGGCACCACAAAATGTGGTGCCAGATACCCAACAAATGTGGTGCCGTTCAATTTCTGGTGCCGTTGAGCATTTTGCTGACGTGGCATCACTTTTTGAGATTGCCAACGGCTCCACCGTCTCAGCTCTCTTAACATAATGAAAGCAGAAAGAAAGAAAGAAAAGTATACCATCCATAGTTACTACTTTCTCATCTCGGTGCGAAGACATGGCGAAAATCCCATTCTGATTATCAGCATTTCCACCTCCTCCAGCCAAAAAATCCCCCCAAGACTTGCTGACGTCATCTTGAATTTTAACATCACCAAATTCAGATTCGATACTTTCGTCTCCTCATCCTAATGAGATGTTCCATGATGATTTCTTGTTGTTTTCACTATTTGAGAAATGACGATGACCCTTGATTATTCTGCTAAAGAAGCTGCTATTTTGAGGGTTTTAGTTTTGATATTGAGATTTAGATGATGAAATTTTGGGACTGAAATTGTGGATTCCACTTTGAACTCCCTGAAGACCCCCCATTTTTAACCTTTTGTGGACCTTTTTAAATAAAACTATTTGAACCTCTTGACCCCCTTTTGAACCTATTGCCAAAACTATTTGAACCATTTACTTCAGAAAAAGTTGACATGTTGCACAAACTGTTGTTTGAACTTTAGACAATTATAGTTACTTAATCCGTCTCAAAATAAATTTCATCAAACACAAAAACAAATAGTTTTAGAATAACATAATCTTCATAACTTTTTTTAATAGATGGACAGTTTACCCTTGGTAAATTCTTTGAATATTGTTTAAGTCAGAGTAGTTTGTCAACGGTTATTTGAAACAACTCAAAACAAAAGCAAGCAAGAGCATAAATTTTTTAAAAACGATTGTTATGTTCTATCATGTATACCATCAGGGTACCCGCACAAAAATGAAAAAAAACTAATGATTTACCACATTTTTCAATTTAATTAATAGAAGCTCGATAGTTAAAACTCCTAGTAGCGTCTTGGGCCACTATATACCATTACACGTACCCACAAATAACTAATAAAACATCTATAATTGATACTTATAATAGGACGGAACGTAAAGATGACATCGGTTGGCATTCAGTTTTCTAAAATTGTGTGTCGCATCTGTAGTTGACTTTGTTATAAGACAAAAAGATTTATAAAAATGAAAGATGAAAACGATTAATTAGTGTATAGAGTGTGGAGCATGAAAAGCCATGAAAAGGGATGCCAATTAAGCCAATTTAATCTAATTTGAATACGGTTTTATTCGGTTTTCGGTTATACCCAAAAAATTTAACCCAACTAACTTAATTAAATAAACAAAACAACCCGTAACCGAAAACCCAAAAGTGATAAATCCTCTTGGGCCACTAGAGATTACACCCCGCACAAGTGCACAACCCATAAAACTAGCCCAATTACTAAAATAACCAAACTATGAAAAACCCGGTTCAATGTCTTTTCATTATCTCACTCAGTCAGTCACGCATTTCATCAAACACCAACCCACAAATCTATATCAATAAAAATGTCAATCTCAATTCCAGCACCACCACCACTGTCTGATTTTTGTATTAGTTTGGAGTCGTTACGGTCCCCACAACGAAGAAGAGGACCATGTAATTGACAAGAGTATATTCTCAAAGGCTTGTATCTATAGAGTCAAAATAGTTAAAACTGCTAAAATGAAAGCAGGCCAAATTGGCTAGGAAATTATCCATTGTGTGTAGAGCCGGCAAAACGGGCGGGCCGGGTGGGCACAGGCACTGGGCAAAACGGGCACTCATTTGATAAATGGGCTACTGTGCGAATCTTATTTATTTAATAGTTTTTTTACGTTTTTTTTAACTTGTCTTCTGTTTTTTACGTTTTCGTCCTTTTTACGATTTCGCTCGATTTTTTACGACTACTTCCGTTTTTTACGTTTTCGTCCGCTTTTTTACAATTCCGCCTCTTTTTTTACATTTTCGTCCGTTTTTTTACGTTTTCATCCGTTTTTTACGATTTCGTACGTTTTTTTACGTTTTCGTCCGTCTTTTTACGATTTCGTCCGTTTTTACGGTTTTGGCAGTTTTTTTACGATTTCGTCAGTTTTTTACATTTTTGTACGTTTTCGTCCATTTTTTACGATTTCACACATTTTTTATGATTTCGTACGTTTTCTTACGATTTCATCATTTTTGTACGTTTTCATCCGTTCTTTTACGTTTTCGTCCGTTTGTTTACGTTTCCGCCCTTATCGTACTATTTCGTCCGTTTCTTACATCTTTTTACTTTTTCGGACCTTATTTACGTCTTCGTACGTCATTTACGTTTTCGTCCGCTTTCGTGCGTTTTCATTGGTTTTTGTTTGTTTTCGAACGTAAGAAATGGCAAAAAAAGTACGAAAACATAAAAAAAGACATAAACATAAGAAAACGGACGAAAACACAAAAATAACAAATGAAAACGTACAAGGACGAAATCGGACGAAAACGTAAAAAAAACGAGACGAAATTGTAAAAAACTAGACGAAATCGTAAAAAACCAGACGAAATCGTAAATAACCGACATACATGTAAAAAATGGACGAAAACGTAAAAAAACGGACGCAAATGTAAAAAACCTGCGAAAACGTAAAAAAACGAACGAAATCGTAAAAAAACGGACGAAATCGTTAATAAACGGGCGAAATCGTAAAAAACGGGCAAAAACGTAAAAAACGGGCGAAAACCTAAAAAACGGGCGAAAACGTAAAAAAATTGACGAAATCGTATAAAACAGGCGAAATCGTATAAAACAGACGAAAATGTAAACAAACGGACGAAAACGTAAAAAACGTACAAAAACGTAAAAAAAATGAACGAAATCGTAAAAAACTGATAAAATCGTAAAAAACTGACGAAATCGTAATAAAAGGGCGAAATCGTAAATAAACGGACGAAAACGTAAAAAAAAAATTGACGAAAACGTAAAAACCTGACGAAATCATAAAAAAACAGACGAAAACGTAAAAAACGAGCGAAAACGTAAAAAACGGACGAAAACGTAAAAAACAGACGAAAACGTAAAAAAACAGACGAAAACGTAAAAAGACGGACGAAAACATAAAAAACTAAACGAAAACGTAAAAACAGACGAAAACGTAAAAATACGGACGAAAACGTGACAAAACGTACAAAAGCATATAAATCAAGGATAATAATACGCGCTTAGAAGCTGAAAAAAGTGACGGGCAAAAAGAACTTTTAAATATAGAATATCTGTCTAATATCCCATTTAGTGTTTTACATGTGCCCATAAGTGCTCATTTAGTGTTTTACATGTGTCTATAAGCGCCCATCAATAATAATTGATGGGCAAAAAGTGCCCCTAACTTTTAAAAAGGTGCCTAAAAGAGCCCATGAATTACCATATGGGTAAGATTTGCCACCTCTAATTGTGTGTTCTAATATCATTATATTAAAGAAAATCACTTTACTTTTGAAATGATATTTATGGTGCTTTTTTCGAGAAAATAATTAGAATAATCATTGTTTCCCTTTCACTTGGAGATAATAACCTAAAAAAACGAAAATTACAATATTTTTTTTGGTGTAAATGTGATTTATATTACTCAAACTGATCATACAAAGCATGCTAAGCTAAAGAAAGACGGACCCTTTCTTAGTCAATATAGCAGCTGGATAGAGAATACTAAAAAACCAATACAAACTGAACTATACAAATCAGAATACATCATATGATCAGTACTAATACACCTTTCTTTTAGGCTAAGCAATGCTTTAAGCACTAGGCAACCATAGATAAATCTCAAGCTCAACTACATTTCCAAACCTGCAAACATCCTGCCTGAGATAATAGAAGCCCATTATATTACCTCAAAGACTCTTACAGGAGGCATCATTGAGACATGAGCAAAACTCCAGTTCCTTTGAGCTCATACTGCATTAAGCTAGATTTCCAGAAACTGGCATCACTCCACATGCAGTAGAAATCTCAAGGATACTCCCACCTGCCTACATTTCCTATACCATAGCTCCCTTTCCCTTCATGCAGCTACATCCTTAAAAGAAAGAAAAGGAAAGACTAAGGACAGGCATCAGCGGCTGGCATTCCACCATGTAGCCTCTTATAGGCCTACCAACAAAACTCACTCAAAACAAAGCAGGAAACTACCTCTTGAATTCTACTAACTCAATTTAAAGCCAAACTGTTAAGAAACTACAGCTACAACCTCACAGAACTTAGACCAGCTGTCACACCCCCAAACGGGGCCTGGACAAAATACGCGTCCGGAGGCCTGACGTCAACGCATACATTGCACAAGATCAAGTAAACGACCTCTATATGGACGTTTGATAAAACATAACTCGTTGCTTTGGATAAATCAAAATAAGTCTTACAATATTCTTGACATAAATGAAATAGTTTTAGCGGAAGCTTAAGTAAAATGCAGCGGAATCATAACATGTTTTTAAGACAACGAGTATGTAAGTTTAAAGATAAACATTCTTGAAAGACATCTAGCAATGCATGCAACATCAAATAGCACCGCAAGAACAATCCAACTAAGCAACAGAGAAAACATGCTTAAAACAGTCAACATAAAGTTGGTAAATCCATAGGTTTGATTTGATATAGGGTTGGACCACAAGATTTATAAAAGTGATGTGACTATTATAACGGATACAATATGTAACGCCCCGACCCAAAAAGGGTAGAAGTATTACAAATATGGTGTGACATCAAAGGCATACATAATCATAACACAAGCTAATGCCCTACAAATGTTCTGGACAAAGACACCCTATTGACTACCGACGTTGATATATATGTTCGTTCATCGACACAGAATCAGTAAGTGCTTGCTTACCGGGTAGGATTAACTAGTCCACAAATAGATCTATTTATAACACCCCCGCTTACTTAACCAATCGGCATTGGTCATAGGTAATTAACGGTTCATGATGGTTTGGGCATGATAGTGGTCTAATCGCTACTTAGGCAACACGTAAACAAGAAATGATAACTGAAAACACTTGTGTCCAAAGTTTAAAACAAGCAATGTTTCTCACCCCAAGTTGTAAAATATTTATTCAAAATGAGTAAAAGTGGGGCTATGAACTCACCTTAGAGCGATGAGCGAATGATAATCACGTAAGAAAAAGATGATACACAATCCTAGCTGTCACCTAAAGGAATGACGCTTCTTAGGACTAAGATATGATATATGAAACCAAAAGCGAAACGCTTATCAACGAGAAGGCATCCATATGTGTTTGTGTCTTAGTTAGAAAAATGGTGTCGTTATGATGACAAAATGTTCATGATTAAAATACGCCATGGTTTACTAAAAGTTACTATTTTAGGAAACTTTCTATTTTAGAAAATGTTCTAAAGTTTCAAGACGTTAATAGCCGTCCCCTATATTTTGTTAATACTCCATATTTCCAAAATACTTTATCAATTACCTAAATGCCTATCTTTTTAATCTTTCCCCCCCCCCCCCTCCCTCCCGCCCCACCCTTAGTTCGCCCCCCCACCCCTTTGCCCCCCTCCCTCCGTCTCGACGACTTAGGTCACATCCGCCTAGGCGGAAACACAAGCGTAAGACCATCAGGATATCATCACAACACAATGTGTCAACAATAGAGAGGAACTAAATGAAATAGATAAAACAAATGAGACATAATCGTCATGACATTTCTAACACAAGATAAAGGAGTTTACATTACGATAGGCAAGTCATACCATAAAGGAAACTAATCCAAAAGTTAATCATCCATTAAACAATCAAATAGCAAACCAATTCAAATGCAAAAAAATAAAAACTCTAGGAGATATGACTCCGCATGTGTATGCCTACGGTCTCTGTTAGCCATTCTCTTATTCTTTAAGATCTCATGATGCTCCCTGAAAATGATGCTTAAAAAACGTCAAACAAATGTTGGGGTGAGTCATAGTTTAAGACACGAAAAAATCAAAGCTTATAACAATTACTGGGATTAATGCAACATGCAGGGACAATTACTGTACTATCATACAAGCTAAATGCAAATGACCATAACGAGCCATGGGATCGGAAGTGTCCCTCAGTCCAACAAGTATCACACATAGGTAGGAACGGTACCCCGATCCTGATGATAAAACCATTATTCACATGGGTAGAACGTTACTCCGATCCAAAATCCAAACAAATGGGTGGAACGTACCCTCGATCCAAATACACTTAAGCATTTAGCACGTAACACAATAGCCAAGTAAAGTCCATTTCACTTCAAAATAAAGGGAACGTAGATCACAGTAATTAGAACATTTCAAATCCATTTGCATCATTTCCATCCCAATTTAAAAGTGATGTGAAAAGAGGGACTATGAAACTCACCTGATGCTCAAGCAGCTTCCAAATATCTTACACAAAGCTACACAATTATTTATAAACGTGTTACACGCGACTAAGCCAATGCTTTAAGCCCAGTGTAACAATCATATGATGATGTTAGGGTTTTTGATGTTAACTGTTGGGTCGCCCCGACAAATGCTCTCCAAACCTTAACCATCTTCTTAAACATTATACTAGTAACTACAATTTATCTAAAAATACAGAATTTAGTGTGTCTTAACCAACTTAAAACCCATACTTGATGACATTTATAAATTAAACCAAAAATCATCTAAGCTCATTTATGAGTTTACTAAATTACCTTGGGATTCCTAATATCCATGACATGTGGAACTATCCCAAATAAAATCAAAACTTCAAAGAACTGTCAGCAATTGAGATTGATTGCCACCTAAATGTATGGCCTCATTACCATACGTGTGGGCACTAATTAGAGGCTAATTTTCCCAGGGAAGTTAATAGACATATAGAACTTAACTTCTGTGTTTTTCCTAACCTTAATTCGAATTTTAAATAGGGGTTTACCTCTCTAATTCTGACCTAAATCTGACCCGTATTTACTGTTTTGACAACTTTTCTTGCAATGACCATTTGACTAACTTCCAAAACTCAAAATCGATCGAGGCTAGACTTTTTGAAAAGTACATTCAATGAGCTACTGTTTAGAGTCCAGAAACGCTTAATAACCTATTATCATCATAGAGATATTCACTCGTGAACACAGCCCTAAATTTTGCTTACCCTAAATCAAGATCTGACACAAAACCGCTAGACGGAAAACATGCATGATCATACCCCTAAACTAACCCTAATCATTATTATATCATTAATGTTCCTTTATTTTCTATAAATCCCATATCCATCACATTAAATTTTACATGAATATATAAATTAGATAGGATTAGCATGCTTACCTTGAATGCTAAAACCTAAACAACGATTCTTGAGGTTTTCCTTGGATCAACAATGGAGGTCGATATTTCTTTGGCTATGGGGGCTGTGATTTCGACCAAGATGGAGAAGGAAGGAGTTATTTGTGAACTAGGTTTCTTCTAATATATCTAAATGGTATCCTAATCCCCTCTATTAATTCACTTTTACAATTTAGCACTCCCCCCCCTAAATCCTTATTAAACTTATATGCCGATCGCCCCCCCCCCCCCCTATTCATTATTTTCTATATTTTTTATTCATTTATTAATTACCCTATTACTTACATTACCTTAAGTTTTTATAAAAACCTAAGCTAATTTGAGTAAACCTTTTTACATAAACGCCACCTACTAGACTTTCTAAAAATAACTTTTCATTTCACATCTCACTTTCTATTTATGGAAAGTCTATTGCAAACTTTCATATTTCACTCACATGCTTCCTTTCCAATAACTTACACTTCTTATAAACGCTTATCTCTTAAAACCAAGAATTGATGTAGCAATGCATGCAATACGTCTTTCATTTCCATTATCACCACACATGAACAAATGGAATTACTTAACACCAAAAATCATATGCACACAAAATAAGATAATCATTTACCTCTAAATGTCTCATGCCAATATGCAAACCACTTTCAATATACATATAGAACAATAGCACGCAAGAAACATACAAAATGGACACTTAGCCATTTCTAAAGGTATAAACTAACCTGCTCGCTCGGTTTTCCATGTATCCCTGCCTTATGAAAAAATCTCATCCCGAGATTTAACTAGTTGGTTCAACCGCACGATCAACAAATACTAAGCGATTACTTAGACTTCATTGGTCTTCGCATCCCAAGTGAAATCGGGACTGCTTTGCATCCTATAATCTTTTCAATAAGTGGTATTCTACTACGTTTCAAACTCTTAACCTCACGATCCATAATTTCTACAGGTTCCTTAACAAAACGTAAAGTCTTGTCGATTTTGATTTCATTTCAACGGCCATGCAATTAGCATCCGCCAAACACTTCTTAGATTTGAACTGAAAGGTGTCATGCAGGTTATCAACTTTCCTCAGCGTAACCTTCAAACCTATAAGCCACAAGGCCAATCCTTTCAAGGATCTCAAATGGTCATACATATCTTGGTGCTAACTTACTCTTCTTTCCAAAATTAACTACGCCCTTTCAAGGCATCACCTTTAACAATACACGATCTCCTACCTCAAACTCTAACGGCTTACGCCCACAATCAACATAGCTCTTTTGACGATCTCTCGCTGCTTTGAGATTTTCCTTTATCAATATCACCTTATCTGTCGTTTCTTGCACAAATTCAGGTCCAATCAAACTACTTTCTCCAATCTTTGCCCATAGAACAGGCGATTTACATTTCCTACCATACAAAGCTTTAAACGGAGCACACTGAATGCTCAATTGATAACTACCACTAAAATTGATATCATATGCCCTCATTATATCCTCCCAAGTTCTAATCATACTGCGCTTTTGTCCTCCGTTGAGGAGCTAAGCAGTACCCAAATCCAATCGCGTCTCTAACACCTTCTGCATCGTCTACCAAAACCACGAGGTAAGTCATCCATCTCAATCTGAGTCGATCGTACTAGAATTCATCCTTGTATTATCTCATATTATAAATCCTTGCAACTTCACATCTTGAATCTTCTTGTTAGATAGAAATGAGCTTAACTTGGTCAGTCTATCGAACCATTACCCAAATCACATCCATACTCACTACTTTGCCCTGGAAATTTAGTATAAAATACATAGTGATTCTATCTCATTTTCACTGTAAGTATCTCAGGCCATTGCATGCAAGCCAAAAGTCTTTGAATTGTAGGCCTTCACCTCTTAGAAACAAATCTAACATTGCTAACATAGGTAGCTATTATTCTTTCTACATGTGGCTACCAATACCTCCAAGGTTATAATACGTCTTATCTGCTCCCAGATGTACCAAGTACCTTGATACATGGGCCTCATCCATTACACTTCTCACTAATAGAACCCAAATTCGATCCATAAAGTACCAAACTCTCGTCTCCTTTTCTTTCCATCTGTGGATCTAAACCATGTAGCCTTTCTGCGAGTACGTTCTCTTGCTTGAACGCCTCACTTTGGGCTGCCAGTATCTTTCCTCTTACTTGTCTTAATTTCAATCTCTCTTTTCTTACTCACATGCATACCCACTTACATTCGGCTTTATTGGGAGTATCACAAAATCATTTTAAAAGTCTGAAAGCCTCTTTCCTTGGTCTACGCTCCACTCATACTTTTGATTCCTCTCAGTTAGGGAAGTAAGGGAGTTTATCATCTAAAAAAACTTGCGATGAACGTCGGTATAATCTGCAATCCTAAGAATAAATCATCCATTCCTCACTTGCCTCCTCTTTACTCGGGTCCACATGATTACGTTATGGGTTGACCAACGTACGAGAAAATGCACTTCTTCGCCAAACCAAAAACTACACTTAGAAACTTAGCATACAACTTCTCCATTCCTTCGTGACTCCAACACTAACTTTAAATAAACTTCATGTTCCTCCTTCGACTTTGAGTAGCCAGAATGTCATTCAATGGAATACGATGAAAACTGCTATAGTCTATACACAGATGAAAATATCCATCTTTCTTCTTTACGAATAACACCGGTACTCCCCACGGAAAATGACTAGGTCATATGAAACCCTTGTATTCAACTCTGAGTGGTTAGAAATTCTTTGCTTTCTGGAGGAGCTGATGATCTGGAGACTCGCGACCAGGTGCTTCTATGAACCAAATCTCTATGGGAACTTACTTTGGTCGTCATGGTGGTAGCGACAAATCGGTCCGGAAACAAATTCAGTAAAATTCGCGCGCCACGGGTACATCACTTATCTAGGTTCATTACCTGCGTTCATTAGGGCTTTGGCGCTCCCCAAGTTTTTTCCGGTTCCCATAAACTCAAAGTATCTCTTCACCTTTCAGCGGAATCCTAACACCTTTTCATGTCATACTATCACAAATCTTCCTCTTGACATAACAGTTCATTCCCACAATTTACATCAAAACGTCCTCGACTTAACTGTAATCAAGACTCCAAGGTCAGAAAATCGTTAGGATATACAAACGTACCATATAGAGTCAAAGGCTAGAATGTATATAGGAGATTCTCCATATGCAAATAGACGTGGATCAAATGACACAAGAATCCTTTGAAAGAAAGGATACGTATATGCACCGAGTTAAAACGCGAACGGAAAAAAAATCAAAAGGTGTACCACGACAAAAGAACACATAAAAAATCAATACGAAAGACATAAATTCTTATACCAATTATCGACTTTACTCGAAAGACCAAATTAAATAATGTTTTTATAAAAATCAATTTAAAATGAAGAAGTCACTTTAAGTATGAAAATCATTTTAAATAATAAATAAAATTGTCTTAAATGTAATCTTTATAAAATTCATTTTGGTTGTCAGTGTAAAAGATCTAGAGATGTGTTTATTAATGGTGTATCGTAGCCTTACCACTATGATTCACTTTTAAACCTGTGTTTTTATAATATGAATGTAAGAATATATTTTAACCACTGAACAATTTTTGCTTCCTATTTTGCATTATGGTCATTTAAAACAATATTCTTTTACAAAGATCATTTTAAGCGTAGTTTTTTCCAAACACTAACACAATACTTCAAAAGGGATTTTATAATTAGACATCAATTATAAAATATGTTACTCAAACAAACGACACCGTAATACCAAAAGGGATCGTAAAACACCGTACAGACTCTAACACAGTTCTATTGTTTAAAAACAAAAGAAAATACCAGGAACCATATACTCAAAATAAAATCAAATGAACTCGTACAAGAAAAACTTATGCAAGACATTACGGATCCAAAAGAAAACGTAAGGTCTTATCCGAAATAACGATCAACAGATCAAACCTAAAAGCATAGGTACTAACATGTCGCCAACGGGTTATGAAAACCAAGGGATATGAAACCAAGGAAGTAACGATCCACACTAATATGTTAGGAATAATTGGTGCTTAAAAGAAACGTTTGATACTCATACGAGTAATCAATGCAACGAAAGAACTAACGAAACGCGCCTATATCTGAAAAAAACAGATCCGAACAACCAATATACATCAAGACGTCGGAATTGAAGAAAAATCAGGTATCCTTACTAACAAAGTACCGATGAAGGGATGCTAAGCTTAGACTTAGGAACTTCCACCTCTGAATAAAAACGAGCAAATGAGCATAAACGAGCATTATCTATAATAGCAATACTTTGGTATCGCAAATTATAGATAAAGGGAAAATTATTTCTATAACAAACCCTTCTTAACCATATCCTCCCCAATTTTGGTCAAGAGAATTATTTCTCTACCCATACACCTCCTTATCATGAATACACATATTGAAAAAACATATTTACATATCACCTTTACACCAACATAAATAATGCATCATGGTCACAAGTCTACGTGTGTGATGCCTTTATAATTATGTTGGCCACCATAATTATAAGTTCCTCCTTTCACACGTGTACTTACTTCCAAGATTACCCATTTCAATCATAATTCACAAATTAAGCACATATTCCACATTGCACATCTTAAACCACTCCAACTTAACACATAAGGGATGCTCCATCAAATAACTACTTACTTATATCAAAATAAAATTGAAATAACATAAAGGAACGAAAGTCTCGCAACAATTCCCAAAATACAAAAATATCCAAAAGAAATAATCAATAACAACATGACGAGGTAAAGGACGGGATAAACTTATGTTGGGCCTCGCTTAGGTTTGACTTTGCCTCCACAAGAATCACCCAAATCCGCGGGTCCAGCCCTATTACGCGAATCTGACAAACGATCAACTATCCTATCTCCTTCGGTTCCATAATAGGCTCCTCTTATGGATCCTTATAACGCTTAAGTCTAGTTGGGAAAACGGTTCCCCAACGAGACTTCTTACGGGTGGGGGGAAACATAGCTAAGATACTTAAGAAAGTAATATATATCATATCAGTTAATGGTAGACAAAATAACTAAATGAAAACTTAACAAAATAAGACAATATAAGCTATGCAATATAGCAGGGAAGCATAACAGTTATAACATTAAACACTTAAGCTCTAAATGCATCTACATGAAGGACCCCTAGGTTATAGTCTAGGCTCAACCACCTACTTCTATATAACCAAAGGCTCTGATACCAATATGTCACACCCCGCCTAGGCGGAAACACGAGGCGTAACATGATGAATATCATCACAACACAATGGTGTCAACAATAGAGAGAACTAAATAAAATAGATAAACAAATGAGACACAATGTGTCATGACAATATCAAATACAAGATAAAGGAGTCTTGCATTACGATAGCAAAGTCATGCCACAAGGAAACATAATCCAAAAGTCTAATCATCCAATAAACAATCAAATAGCAAACAATTCAAACGCCAAAAAAAACTCTAGGAGATAGACTCTGCATGCAATGCCTATGGTTTAGCCACTTTCTCTTTTTCTTAAGATCCTCACGATTGCTCCCCTGAAATGATGCTTAAAAACGTCATCACACATGGTTGGTGAGATGTCATAGGTTTAAGGACCACAAAATCAAAGTTATAAATAATTACTGTGATTAAGGCAATCATGGCAGGCATTACTGTACTATCATACAATCTAAAACATGCAATATGCAACCATAACGAGCTTGGGAACGGGAAAGTGTCACCTCGATCCAAACAAGTATCATTACTTGGTAGGAACATTACCCCCAATCCATTAAAACCGTCACTTTACATGGTAGGAGTTACCCCCGATCCAATATCACATACAATGGGTAAGGAAGTTACCCCGATCAAATACTACATAAGCATTTAAAACGTAACATACAATAGCCAAGTAAAGTCCATACACTTTCAAAATAAAGACACGTAATCACAGTAATTAGAACATTTCAAATTCATTTGCATCATTTCTATCCCAATTTAAAAGTGATGTGAAAAGAGGGACTATGAAACTCACCTGATGCTCAAGCAGCTTCCAAATATCTTACACAAAGCTACAAATAGAATATAAACGTGTTACACGCGACTAAGCCAAATGCTTAAGCCCATGTAACAATCATATGATGGATGTCTAAGGGTTTGATTAACCATCATGGGTCGCCCCGATACCATGTCCAACCTTAACCATCTTGTTAACACATTATACTAGTTAACTACAATTTATCTAAAAATACAGAATTCTAGCGTGTCTTAACCAACTTAAAACCCATACTTACTGACCTTTATAAATTATACCAAAAAATATCTAAAAGCTCATTTATGAGTTTACGAACTACCTTGTGATTCCTAAATATCCATTACATGTGCAACTATCCCAAATAAAATCAAACTTCAAAACTGTCCAAATTCAGATCTGATTGCACACTAAAATGCATGGCCCTCATTACCAAACTTAGGCAACTAATTAGAGGCTAATTTTCTTAGAGAAGTTAATAGACATATAGAACTAAACTTCTGTGTTTTGGCGAACCTTAATACAATTTACATATTTAGCCCTTTTTGTTTATTAATTATTTAAACAATATCTTTAATTATCCATAATTACAAAACAAGTCCTTATAGATTCAAATATGACAAATTCATACTTTATACATTAAATACTAACCAAACCTTCCACTTTCAGAATTTACAATTTCAGTCCCTCTATTTTAATTAATTAATTTCTAATTACTTATTATATGTAATTAACCATTTTAATCCAAAATAATATCAATATGACATTTTATACCCCCCAACTTATTTTATACAGATTATAATAAGTATAATAACATGTTTAAAATAGGCCTCATAGTTTCAGAAATTACAAATCACCCCCTTGTACTTTAAAATCCAAATCGGCTAAGTAATTAAATCAACCAAACCCTAATTGATTTTTCCCAATCACAAACACAATTATTACCCAATCATTAGCATTAAATGAACCTGGATAATTTAGCAAAACCCTAACCCTAATTTATTTTTACACTTTTCTTTCCTTTTTTTCCTTTATTCGAAATCGGCAAACAAGGATAAATCCCCAAATAAATATTCGAACCTCCCCTAAATTTTTCCAACAATTTATCTGAGTTACATATGATATATAAAACCTTAGAAAAATATAAAATCAAGTGTACAATCATTTTTGTGCCGATTTCATAATTAATTCGAAATTAGGGTTTCTAATTTGTTTTAATTAATACGATCAATATAACATGCATGAATATTTTTCCTACATATATTATGAATTAGAATGATGAAAAATGAGATACAAAAATACCCTTGATATGATAAAATGTGGGGCTATGAACTCACTTTAGAGCGATGAGCAAATGATAATCACGTAAGAGAAAGGTGATACACAATCATAGCAGTCACCTAAAGGAATGACGCGTCTTAGGACCAAGATATGATATACGAAACCAAAAGCGAAACGCTTATCAACAAGTAGGCAACCATATGTGTTTGTGTCTTAGTTAGAAAAATGGTGTCGTTACGATGACAAAATGTTCATGATTAAAATACGCCACGGTTTACTAAAAGTTACTATTTTAGGAAACTTTCTATTTTAGGAATGTTCTAAGTTTCAAGAAGTTAATACCGTCCCCTATATTTTGTTAATCCATATTTCTGAAAACGCTTTATCAATATCTAAACGCCTAACTCTTACATCCGTCTCGACGACTTATCTCAAAAGTTACTATTTTTAGAAGTCTTACGCTTTTATAACATTCGGCATTCCATAATTACCTTTATGACGTTTTTAATGTTTTCAATCAATACGCTAATGTCTCTATATGTTTCGTTAATGTTTTAAAACCTCAAAAATGTTCAAAAGTGTCCGAAAACCTAATTTACTATTCACATCAGCAACTACATTTAATATTTTTTTGAAAAATGTTTCAAATTTCATTTCGCCATAACTTGGCCGTTTTAAGTCCGTTTTTAGCTTTCTATATATGAAAATCTATCTATACTAAATAAGCTCTCCAAAAACTACTTTCTCGACTAATGAACACATTTTTAAGTCGCCCAAAACCTTAAAACAAACTTGGATCAGCAACTATATTTTCCGTAAACACTTCCAAAAATCACTCAAACTTCGCTTTAGTGCCTATTCTAGCCCTAATCTCTATCCACCAATATTTCGCCATCAAAACCACAATTAAAACTAACCTAACCCTAAGATTTCTATTGTTGCAACACTCAAATCAACTCATACTCACAACCAAAACCTATTGTAAATCAAAGAAGCATAATATAATACTAGTTTATGTTTTAACTTGTTTATTTTTAAAAATCACAAACACATAAGCCTTGAAACTTAAGAATGATTCAAAAACCATAAAGAAATCATAAGAGATGAAATAGGACACTTACAGAACAAGATGAGTCAAGAAAACACAAGATCTAACCCAAAATCCTTAGATCTATAAACCTCAAAATGATCTTGCAAAACCCTCTTGAAATAACAAAACCCTAACTCTAAACCTTGAAATCAAAGAAACCCTTCTTGGAAACACCTTAGATATGAATGAAATTATCTTGGTATGGTTATATCTTGCTAGAAATCAAAGATATGGAAGGGTGTGTGTGTTTTGGGCCATGAGCTCCAAGATATGGAGATGTGAAAGAAATTTTGTTGGTGGCTTGCAAGAAATGAATGAACCCTAAGTTGTGATATATCAAGGTATTTATAGGACAAGGGATAAGGATTAGGTATTGGTATCTTGTGTATGAGACCAACACACACCAAAGGTGTGTGTTGGGTTGCTCGGCCGAACACAACACCACAAGACCAATGTGGTTCAATTTTTTAGTCTTATGAAATTAAATGGTTATCTTTTAAATATAGTTAGTGGTTTAGTGGTCATTCCACGTTGCATGAATACAAGATATGTAAGAAGCACAAGTTTATGCATGGGAGGACAATACAAATATGTCACTATCTTTGCATGTGATGGTGTTTTCTTTTGAAAATTCAAAATAAAGGTAAAAGATGATTCAAGGTTTTATTTTGAGCTTATGTGTCCCATTTGATCAAGGGGGGGGGGTGAATGAAATTTTTGACTTATAAACACGAGACGTACGATAACTAGAGTTTACACGAAAAAATTGCGGGTTTCCGGGTCTCCGTTTGACCTAAAATGCTAAAAACGTAAATTATACGCTAAAATGTAAAAACCAATACCGGGAGTGAACGTAAACTACGTAACACTTTAAAATGATAAAATATTGCATATAATATCTAGACTAATCAAAATCCAAAGCCGGAACGCATCCGATGACGTTTTTCAGATTTACGCGGGATAACCTCTTGGCTTTAGGTTAAATTCAAACGTAACAGATAAAATTCAAAATAATGATCGGAATAGTTTAATATATTGACCTAAAATTTTCAAGGTGTGACATCCTTTCCCCGTTAGAAAAGCTTTGTCATCAAAGCTTAAGACGTTGATTCAGACGTAGGTTTAGATTTAGCGAAGAGATGAGGGTATTTCTTCTTCATTTGGTCTTCGCGTTCCCAAGTAAATTCAGGACCTCGCCTTGAATTCCAACACACCTTAACAATTGGGATACGCATTTGTTTCAATTGCTTCACTTCACGGTCCATGATCTTGACCGGTTCCTCGATAAAGTTGAGCTTATCGTCGATCTTAATTTCATCTAATGAAATAGCAAGCGGTTCGTCGGTGTAACACTTCTTCAAATTAGAAACATGAAAAGTACTATGAACGCGACTTAATTGATCTGGGAGTCTTGTCGTTAAGATTCCGCATTAACATATTGTATTCAAGTATTGTTTTACATAGTCAGTAGTATCTTATACATCTAAGGCTATCATCCTTTATAGGTGCAATGATCATTCAGTTTTAAGGAACCTAATTGGTTATCCAAGGCCTTGTAAGAAAAAACTTTGAATAGAAGAACAATCAATACAGTTTAATTCATCTCCAAAACATATACAAATCTAAAATGTCTGGAAACATGATGAGAATCACACACCTCCTCCACCACCTCCAAAGAAACACAACAAAAACTACCAACACAAACAAACTCCTCAAACAGTCTCAACCAATTAAACTGCCTATTCTCAAAAAAGGGAGAGTGATTATGACATAGGGCTATGAAAATAGAATCACTATCTGGGCCCCATACAGGACTATCCAATTTGGGGGAGGTTATCCAAAAATGGGGGAATGGTCCTGTATCAGTCACTATTGGTTTCTTCAGGACAAATTAAAATTTTGCCTTACTTAAAACTGGCAGAGGAATGGTTTTGCTGACGCCGAGAGAGAAAGAAAAAGCTAGGGACCACTTGGCTGATGGCCATACCAGAAGACTTCTAGCTAAATTCACAATGATGACTGATGCAAAAAATATGTGGCTATGCCATAATAAAAATCCGATTTAGTGGAAATGACTGAATCCGAATAAATGACAGAAGGAAGTTATATCCTTGAAGCAACCAGTTTGAAGAGATTCACTGTTATCCAATCAGATGGATATTCTCAAAGGATATGAGAGATTCCAAAGTCTACGACAGTCAGCTAGAGATTTCATGGAGAAGGTGTTGTATTCTACTGAAAGATGCAAATCAAAATTTTTGTAAGATTCTCTACCTTCTGCCTGGTTACAAGTTTCCTTGATCATGAGAACAATATCCGGACATGGACTAGTTTAGTTTTGATGACTTGGACAACAATTAAAGGTCTTTAAATTGAGATGAAGGCTTTACTGCATCTTATTCCATAACTTGCAAAAAATAGCATTCGTCTTGATAAACACCAACAAGTACTAATGAAGTTAGTACTGCTTATGGAGTGTCCAACTCTTTGGGTCATTTTTAAAGCTGACAACCCATAAATCATCATTATTCCTTGCTTGCATGGTCAATCTAGTATCCTCAACTGGATCTTGAGAGGACTTAGGATCAGGTTGATGATTATGATCTCGAAGAAACTGGGACTTGGAAATGGCAAGTGGGCAATGATCTCCATGAGATAACAAGTCTCCAAAAAGAAGACTGGTAGGAGAAAACTACAGTTTGATGCAAGGAAACCACTGTTGGTTTTGATAAAAACTCTAAAGTGGAATGCTACATATGCCACAAAAAGGGATTTTGCAAGGAGTTGTTAGACGAAGGAAAGAGATTTGAAGGAGAGATGGTTGGAATACTGGGAACAGGGAATGGGAAAGGAGAAGAACTGGAATAGAGATGAAAGCATAAAACTGGAAAGAAAGAAGTAAATCTAGAGCATTAGTGGACAGTTGATGGAGAATGTGTGGGGACTGGACAACTCAGTCAGAAGATGTTGATAACTATGTTTCATGGGCTAACAATACTCAGGATGCAGACACATCAGGTACCTTCTTTGTTCTAATGAGTGCCAAACAATTTATGCTAACATTAAATAAGGACTGTTATGATATTCAAAAAGAAGCAAACTTAGTTGATGCTAGTGTTGAATTATTATATAGCTTTATACTCAGGGGTCTTAAGAAAGTTGAAGACACAGTTAGTTGTCCTTCAACAAAATCAACTTTTGGTATGAACAAAAGATCAAAATTTATGAAAATAGCATTTAGATGATAAAACAGATTGTTCTAACATACCATAAGACATTGTTGGCTTAAAGCTCAAAAGGAAGAAAAAAGATGATTTAGATGTAATTAGGTACACAAATGGAATCATTCTTCTCAATATCATTGGTAAAATTGCAAATTATTCTATGAGTGCCATGAGATAAGTTTGGGCTCATTGGGTTATGGTGATTATAGATATTGTGGAATTTGGAGCTAATGGAACAATGAAGTTTTTTCAAAGTGTCTTTAGATGCAATGCAATGTGATTATGAAATTCACCTTTGCCATAAATGGTTCTTTATTAAAAACTTTGTGAAATGCAAGCAGTTCCTACCACCCTTGACAGGAAATTATCTGCCCTCTGGACCTGATGTTGACATAGATGACTCAAAATATACTTTTTGGCGGTCAGAAAAGACTACCATGTGAACTCATGACTCCCAAACAAATGGAAGGTTGATGCCTGTGACTCTAACATTTGTACAGATTCATCTGTTTAGTGTTTGGATCAGTTGTCAAATGAATCACATTGTAGTTGTTCAACCTATTCGGTTTTGGTCTGTGCTCTATCAGTGAGGAGTATGAATCAGGATTAGTGATGATGAGATTGTGTATGTAAAAATAGAAGACCTTGACCACACCTAGAGTTTGTACCAAGCATGTTAAATAAATCTAGTGAAAATGTTAAGATAATTCTACACATAGTCAAAACCTAAAGGTTTAACAAACAAACAATTGGAGAGTGGGATTTACTGAAAAAGAGCATGTTTTGTCTTGGAGTTGATAGAAGTTGAAGGTTGTAGTAATTTAATAAGAGATTTGTGATTTATCAGTGTAAAATTGGCTCCCCTAAAACAAGTTGGCTACATTAAACACAAATATGCTTAATGGTAATGGTTCAAGGGAAAAAAAGACCAAAAAGCTTTTGAGGGGAGGGGGAAAACAACATGGGACAATGCTCATAAGAGTAATATAAACAACATCAGTTTGTTCCTTTTGGCCTAGTAATAACAAGAACTGGAACTTGATCACAGTTTAATACTGTTTAAAATCAGCGGTAACTAACTATGTTATACTGCTAGACAAAAATATTACAACAGACCGTACTAAACGGCACTGCTCTGACAGTTATACTGTGTTTGGTTTAAGCCCTTTTTTGAGTGATGTATGACCAGCAAATGTTTTTAACAAAACTCTTTCACAATCCTCAAGGCCTGTAAAAAGAACATACTGTACTAAGAAAACAATATTGGCAAGACACCAAAGATTTATATTGCTTAAGGTTAAAAGAAGTTGCGAATGGTGGAGGGAAGAATATGGGTCATTGTGTTTAAGTCCTCTAGCAGTTGTAAATGGAGCAAACTGGATTAAAACAATTAGATATCCTCTCCCCCAAATATCTAATGGTGGATTATGCCTTAGAAATCATTCATCTTTAATATGATCCACTTGGCAGACTCAAGCCCAACAGGCTTGGCTTGGGTCCTTAAGGAGATGACTAATTCTCTTTCTTTGAATGTGCAGGAAAATCCACACAGAGTGTAACTTTATAGAATAAAGGAATAATTAATAGTGCACCGAACAACCCTCCCATAATAATTTCCCCATCACCCCTCTTTCTCCCCGATTTTTATTTATTTCTAAATAATAAATGTTTCATGTTCCAGGCACTGATGGAATAAGGCTTACCCTTGCTGACTATCACAGTCATTAATGGTGGCCATGTTGCTTTTGGAGGTTGTAGAGGATATTTTAACTGGGATTAAGGTTAAATTAACAAATCTGGTATGTTTAGATTTTGAAGGATGAAGCTTTGAGCTTTGTACAGAACTTCAGCATTTCATTCTCTTTTCAGTGTCACAAATGTGTGACAAAAATGTACAGGGTTCTGGTTTACTGACAATGGATGTCATCTCTTTTGTCTCCTGACTTTAAGTTACCCGATGAATATCATTATTTTACTTAAAGTTCCCAGAACAAACATTATGTACAGTTCAATTTAGAGAACATTGTTCTTTAGGAGGATTGGCTTGTTTATTGCAAAGGCCTACAACTGATGAATCTACGTATGGCATAGAGGTTGGGTCAATGTAAATTTCAAAAACCTAAAATAGGACTTGTTGAGGGGGAAACTTGTAATAAGGGTTGTTGTCCTTCAAAGCTTTTTTCAAAATGACCTTATTGTGTTGTTGTCAGAAAGGAATGCAAACACAAAAGCTTCTTTGGTTAAGGCCCAAAAGTTTGTTAGCTCTATTAGCCACAATCATACATCTTACATATGGACTTGTTTGGACCTTAATCTATAAGAGCAATTAAACCTAAGTCCTATTGTTTGGTTATCATGATGATTTTAGCAGATTTAGTTGGTCATTTTTCTTAAGAAACTAAGGATGAAAACATAGTGCAATCCTTAAGGACTTTATTAAGACAAATAGAGAACAATTGAAATCATAAGGTTTAAAACCATTAGATGTGATATTTGGAACAGAATTCTAAAAACAGGGATATTATTGAATTCTGTGGTTTAAAAGGGATCAAGAGGAATATAGCATGCCAGAAAACCCACACCAAAATGGAGCAGTTGCTGAGAGAGAAAGAAAGGACCCTTATTGAGATCAAGAACCATGCTTGCCGATTCATTTTTTACCTAACACATTTTGGGCTGAAGCTGTTAGTATCTGCTTGCTTTGTTTTAACAGGGTATTAGGACTTAAGCCCTCATATAATATGAAACCTTATGAACTTTTAACTGGTAATAAACACAATTTAAAGTGCTTATATAAGACCTTTTGGGTGCCAGTGGACCCATCTTATAACAACATTAGGACCACTTGGACAAAATTTGCATAAAGAAGAACCTTTTCTTGTTTTAAGAAGGATTAGGAGAGTCACTGATAAGAGTTACTTTGATGGTACTGAACCATGTGGACACTTACATGTTCATTCTTTGCTTGGACAAAGTTTGTACCGGCCATGTATGTTTACGTACCGCTAGGAAAGTTTGTTACCGCTCAAGAGACCAATTGGAGAATAATACGCCAAGGGTTCAAGTGAAATGGGGTTTTATTTAAAATTAGGTCACCAAAAAACCTATCAAGGAATCCATTTCAAACAGCCCAATTACTCTCAGAATCTCTTCAAATGATATTTCTTAATTTACTAAGCCCCTTAATTTCTCTTACTGTCGATCTCTCTTCGTCGAAAAGGCACACAATTTGGCTGCTCTCTGAGTCTTGTCCTAAGCACTAACATGATCGCCCCCACTTGGTAATGACTGAAGGGAATGTTGAGTTACATGAAGTGATTGTTTTCTTCAAACGAAGTTATATTTATCATGCGCTCTTGTTTAAGTCCTGTTGTTTTAAACCACATTTGTTGACTGGTTTGGACGTATGCTTAAGTCCAAAAAACAATCAACTGTGTAAGGACTTAAATGGCCAAAGTCAGCTGGCAAGTGAGTGTCTATCTATGAAGCATATATGTCGTAAATGATCTTCTTTTTGATGATCTGATGGGATAGACACCACTTCCAAATCATGCTATCTTGATGCTATTCAATTTGGGATATGATGGGGATATTTAAAACTGTGTTAACATTTAATAAAAGCTTTATTTTCACAATGGAGGTTTTTATTTCACACAATTAATCATTGTTTTTTTATGCTCCAAAAAGTACCTATTGGGATCAATTCCTTACAAAATGTTGCCATGTTGTTGTAACCTTGTTTAACAAACTAATCAAAAGTTTAATTTTTCTAAATTATTTTTTGATGGTATGTTGAGACATCTAGAGGCTAGAAAGAAGATTTGTTATGTATCACTCGTTTATTCTATATTTTTAGTTAGCAAGTAGTTAATTGTAACTGTACCTTCAGATCACTTTCATGTATTTAGTTAACTAGTAAAGTTTTTTCCCTGTTATGGTTAAAAAGGGCAACATTTTCAGGGGCACCAATAATTACACCTTGTTTGATCAATATGTTGGCCAACCAAACAGGATGAGGGTGCATGCTTGTTGTGTGCTGCTACCTCAGAATGACTATCTGGAAGCACAACAAACACCCTCTCCTGATCCCACTAGTGAAACCCTAAAATGAGTCACTGCCATGACTCATCTTCTGCTCAACTAGTGAGGGGACCATTTGAGCAACAAATCTTAACCCTTTCATCATGTCCTTCACACAGGACCTCACCAAACCCTTCCCCCACTCCTATTATTCCTGGTGACTCCTTTCCAGAACATACTGGTAGAATCTTGGAGATCATTCATTCACCTGACTACATCACTTGTCAGGGGGAAATGAGATGCAATGACTCTCCAAAATGGACTATGATCTTTTATGATCTCTTTGTGTGTAAACAGGTTTAGATTAAAGCCAAGGAAATTAACTCTTAAAGGCTAAGTATCACAAAGCTCAAAGGAGAAAGTTAATCCTGTCATCAAAACTTTCAAGGCATACAGAAGAGAATTATCAAAGGAACAAAGACAACAAAGGGAAAAGACTCTCAAAGAAAAAGAAGTTGCAGTTAGAGTCGTATCCAAACTAGGGAGGAAGAATGCAAAAGGAGATGGTTTTAAAGCAAAAAATTGCTCAAAGTGAAGGGAGGAGGACAAAAGAAATGATGGATGAAGACCAAAGAAAACTGATGAAGTGGACTTAAGTACTGAAGAAGAAGTTAGTACTGCTAAGGACAGGAGTTAGTACCGACTTTGAAAAAAAAAGTTAGTACCACCAGCACCAAAAACCAAATACTTAGTACTGACGATCTCAAAGTTAGTAACTGATGAAAAGTGGAAAGTAATGAATTGATCAAGTGGATGTTCTGAGAGATCTTTAAGGTTCATACTGAAAGACCATAGGGAAGGTTTTGAAGATAAAGTTGGAAGTACGCTGAGCAAAAAAGAAAGTACTGTAGAGCAATCTAAGGAAGAGAAATTGCTACTCAAGCTTCTTCAACATCCACTCAAACAACCTCTTCTATTTATTTGGTGGATGATGAAACAATTGCTTACACTTCTCATCAATATATGAGTTAAAGCCCAAAAACTGCTTTCCAAAGATAAGTGAAAGGTTATAGAACTAAAGATGTTGAAAGTATACTGATGGTCTAGACCTGCTTCTACATAGATAACACTCATTTAAAGCCTTTCCAAAAAATTGATCCTAATGACAAAGGGAAAAGAAGAAGATGAAGAGGATGGATGAAACTTGGAAAGTGAAGAAGATGATGGATTATTCCTCAAGCTTTGAAGATATTCAAGCCAAACTTGAAAGTAGATTGAAGAGTTGGCTGGAAGTGCACAGAAGACATGGGAAGTGAAGAGGAGAGAAAGAAAAAACAAATTGCTGAAGAACAAGCAACAAAATACTGAAGCTCTCATTTAAAAGACTTTGATGAGAATTAAAAGCAAGAACTGGAGGCAGAGAGGATAGGGATTCTAGCTGAGAAGGCTTCAAGTGCAAGAAAAGAAGAGGAGAGTTGTTTACTATAGAAAAAGTAAGAGCTTAAGTTCCTTCATGGATACAATTGTGCCTCAACAGAAAGTTCCTTGCTCAACAAAGATCACAAGCTATAAGGAATAAACCTCCAACCAAGAATCAACTCAGAAATCAAATGATAACCTACTTAAAGCATGTGGGAAACTACAACACATGTAAATTGAAAAGCAGGAGTTTGAAGACATAAAAGCTTTGTATGAAAAGATTAAGAGGTTTAATGAACATTTCATTTTTCCCATGGGTCTAGATAAAAGATGAAACGGTTATATAAAAAAGATGCATGAGAAAGAGGTTGGTTTATCTAATCTGAGTGGATCAAGGAAGACACCAAAGAAGAAGTCAAGGATGAGGATAAAGTGAAGAAAAGTACCTAGAAAATGAATGCTAGGTACTAGAAAGAAGATGAAGTCAAGAAAGTAAAAAAGGAGATAATATTCAACACAACTTCAGAGATTGATACTGACAAAAAAAAGAAAATGATGAGCTAAGAATCTGTGTTTGGAAATAGCTCTTGATGATGAAAAAGAAGTGGACCCAGATGAAGTACTTGACAGAAATATCCAATTCATTGACTGGATGGACAGAGTGTCTTGGACAAAAACCACATCCTGATGAAGCTAATTCTATGAAAACGATCAATTTGAATGTTAGAGGAGGCTAACAAAGGAAGTAATGGACAGCATGACACTTTAGTGTTTTAACATCAGTTATTGTCCATATTTGACATATATAGATCTAATTGCTGTTTATCAAACTGGGTTATGAATTAATACCATAGATGAGATTTACCTCGTGAAGGATTTGTATGAGTTCTTTGGGAGATTTATTGGTTTTGTTAATCCTGATTATGAAACAAGGTGAGTTTTGGAACTCCAGCATGAATGGAAAATTAATCAGTTGGAAGTTGCACATGTTCCTCAGGGTTGTACCACTTGATGACTAATAAGGAGTAGTCATTACTTATGGCTAACAGAGAAGAAAGTATCCTTTATAGATGGAATTACTGTGAATAAGATAAATTTAAGATTAGAGTCTAAAGAAGATCAAGTACTATGGCATTGGTATTGATAGATTTATCAGAAGGTACTTCGCTGACCTTTGATCTATAATGATCTAAGATGAGGGTTTGTGATGGATAAGGGATTTGTGTGTTGGCTACACCACACTCAACAAATGGTTATTAATTCTCCATGCTTAACAAGCAAAAGAATTGCTAGTCCCATGCATGAAGGCTTGGGGATAAAGACTTCTCAAATCCGTTGATGGTTTACATTTACCAAAAATTGTAAGGTATCAACTCACCTTGTTCTTGGTGGAAGAAGTTTGGCCTAGTACCGAGAGCAAACAAGTTCTTGGTAAAGACTAACTCAAATCTGTTGATAGCTGATAGTTTGATAAAAACCTATATGGTTTATTCAATGCACCATGTTATTACAATGAAGCAATGGCTAGTCATACTCAAACGGTATTTGGTTTAAAAAGACTATCAAATCCGTGGGGTTTGGTTGACAGTTTCCAAAAACTTGTATGGGATTTCAACTCACCATAGTGTTAGAATAAAGGAGTTATCTACTCCCAGAGCAAAAACGGCTACTGGGTAAAGGAACATCAAATCACGGTAATGGCTGATATTTTGCCAAAAACTATAAAGCCAACTTAGTTGGTTTGCAGGATAAGGATGTTGCTGAGTAGCTGAAAAGATGAAACAATTGCTGAAAAGTTAAAGTTGCTGCTGAAGAAGGATAGAGAGTAATGTTTAAGAAACTCAGGAAGATGTTGGATACATCCTTCTAAGAAGCTTAAAGAATTGAAGGTAGAAACTTGAAGTTTGTTTAAATAGTTTAACATTCATGTTTAAGGGAGGATTGTTAGGATTAATGTTTTCTTAACTTAGTACCGACAGTACAATAGTTAGTACCGACAGTTATACTTAGTACCGACAGTACAAAGTGTTAGTACTGCTTAATTACTTTAGTCAGTTAGTTGTAATTAGTTCCGTACCGATGGAAGATTATTGTGAGATATTTGTCGAAAGTCATGTAAGACTTTAAGGGTTATCCTTGATCTATAAAAGGATAACTATTGACATAGTTAGAACATATATGAAATAGACGATTACAAATCACATATCATATCATAGTTAGCAATCTATAACTCTCAAGAACATTTTAACAAAGTTGTTATTCGTTAAATCATTATTCTTCTTAGTACTTGTTGTTAAGATTCCGCTATTTAAAATATTGTATTCAAGGTTTTGTTTCTAACATATGTCAAGTTGTATTTATTTATACATCTAGGCTATCATCCTTTATAGGCTGCAAAGATCCATTCAGTTTAAGGAACCACACAACCCCGTCATCATCAACACTGAACTCAGTATGCTTACCGTCTTCAACATTCTACACTATAGCCCACAATTCACCGTCGTCCCTTTGAGCTTCTTTGATCTGTAGCATGAGGTTAGACTCTATCTTCATTACTCGCCCCCCAATTGCCACCAGATCCCAGGACACATAGCTCAACATATCAAATGCTCTAAATCATGAAAGGATATGGAATCTACACATGCTCATTTCCCTGATTTTAGATCTAAGTGCGTCGGCAACCACATTTTGCACCTTGCCTCGGATGGTACTGGATGTTAGTGTTTAATTTTTCAAAAGTTCAACCATCTTTCTCTGTCTCTGTGAAGTTCTCGCTGAGGTTAAATATATTTTTGAGACTCTTATGATTGTAATATATCACAAGATTCTCCCTAAAGATAGTGCTCTCCAGATCTTCAATGCAAAATCCTACGGACATGTTGCTAACTCTAAGATCATGGGTTGGATAATTCTACTTCATAAGGATTCAGCTTGCATTAGAAGCGTAGGCGATACATACCTCCAATGTTGGCATCAAATGACAAACCAAACCTTTCTTCGATGAATCACTGTATATCTGGTAAACCACCGGACCCTGATGGAAGACGTCAATTCGGAGCAGTCACGCCATCTCCAGTTTCAAATCCATCAAAACTCTCTGTCGCTCATCCTGGTCCACACATAAACTTTCACCACTTTCTCATCAGCTGGGTAAGAGGTTAAAACTATGCGGGAGGAAGAAGATAGTAAGGAAACCCTCAACAAAACATCGGTTAATAGCAGAAAAGCCCTAGTGAATACTCCTTCTCTTCCCGTCCTCCGTAGAGGTCGCGGCCCATTTGGTGATAGCTTCTACCTTTGATGGATCCATAATGTTGCCGTCTGCAGATACAATATGACCAAGGAAAGCGTCTTGCTGTAACCAGTAATCGCACTTCGAAACTTCGCATACTGCTTCTTCTGTTCTAGGAATTCTCCAAACACAATCCGTAGTTGCTCGCTCATGCTCTTCTTCAGCTTGGTGGTAAACGAGGGATGTCGTCATGAAATACAATACGAACTTATCAAGATGGTACTCGTGGATATAACTACGGTTCATCAAATCCATAAAACCGGCCAAGATGCTCTTAGTCAGGGACCGGAAGTGGGCATCATAACCAAGAATCGTAGGTTGGCCATATCGCGTACGGAAAAGAAAGTCTTAGTAATATCCTGCTCTATTCAACAAAGCTTGGTGATAACCAGATCGCTCAGTCTATCTTAGAAAAATTTTGGCCCCTTTGCAGTGTTGGTCAAACAAATCGTCGATTCGCGGAAAGGATAGCGGTTACGAATCGTAATACGGTTTGAGTTCGCGGGTAATCAAACACAAGCGCATCTTCATCCTTCTTATTAACAAAATAAGATCCGGTGCACCCCAAGGCGAATACACTGGGTGCCTAAGTAAAAGCCATTCTCCAAACATCTCCTGTAACTGCTCTTTAACGCCTTCAATTCAACGGTGCCCATAGATACGGTAGCCTTTGAAGATAGGTGTTCTGCACCGGGGAAATTGAACTCAATGCCAAATTCACATCTCTCTAGCCGGAGGGGAACTAAGTCCAGGAAAGTTCATCGAGGAAAAGGAAAAGAAATAAGGAAAAAGGGATAAAAACATCAGCGAATTCATGAAAACAGAAAGATTTTCAATATTAGGGACCTCTCCAAAAGTGTCCAATAAAGAAGCCAGGAAGGAGAAAACCTTGGCACACATGAGATATCATGGTTACATGCCTTAATAGCAGAGATGAGCTTAACGGACATTAAGGCAGTGTGAGGGGAACATGATAACACAATTCAGGTTGGCGAACGTTAACAAAGATCAACAGTCCTAGCATAGCAGTCAAATGGTTAGCTAGACTGGAGAAGCCAACCAATCCATTGCCAAAGAATTCACATCCAAGTAGAACATTATGGATAGGGAAGCAAATTCGCAGGACGAGGATTACGCATCATCAAACGTTGAGGGAGCAGACAGAAATACGCCAAAGCGGCTTTTACTTAGTAAACCTTTCGATCACAAACTATGAAATCCCTTTGGGGTATAGCATCACCACACCACCCTTGAAAGGTCCAGCACCATTCCTGATGTCATTGGTGATCTGAGTTCTCAAAGCAGCCGTAAGGTTAGGGAGAGCATTGGCCACAGCAGCTAAATCATGGCCTCGAAGTTAGGAACATCGTCATCCGAATTCCTACGGGTAGCACATTGAACGATCGAGGGGGGAGAGAAATAACGTTTAGCAACCGAAAAACAAGATGGTTATGAAGCGAAGTTACGCAGAAGGAACCTTATTGTCTACTCCAATCCTCACAGGTCATAGGCCTGAAGATCTTAGGTCATATGAACATCGTCATGTGTAACCTGGCAGCTCTGATACCATTAATTGTAAACCGCCCCAGACCTATAAAGGGATTTAGAAGTATTACAAATATGGTGTGACATCTAAAGGCATACATAATCTTAACACAAGCATCATAAACAGCGGAAGTCTCAAATAAAATAACCAAAGGAGAATTAAAGTCAACATGACTTAAGGTACATAAGTTCTTAAAAGAAAGGACAGAACTTATCCAAACGAAATAACCGAAATACACGAAGGTCTCGGAAAAGTATCAAATATATATCAAAACTAAGATCTCTAAGGTATGTCCACACTCAGCACTCATATCCCGGGATAAGCAAAAACCCGGCTCCTAGCTTAATACCTTGCCGCAGGGAAAAAGAAATAAGTGCTGGCTGAGCTTACAAAGCACAGTGATCTTTATTTCTCTATTTCTTAGTGAACCACGAAATATATATATCGAATCACAACAGGATAACGGAAAATCAAAGGATACGTATAGGTGACCAAAGGATATCACATGACATGATCAAAGGTATACAGTTTATAAGGTAAGACAAATCAGAGAAGTCAAATATTCATGTCGTAAGGTAAGATGCATCAAGAATCAAATCAAAGTCCAATTACCAAGCCCCATTACAATTCATATCATAGTACCATGGAGCTCGCGTGCTCCCCAAAATGTGAAAAGACGTGGATTGCATCCAAACATCTGTCACCAAATATTATTTATATTCATATTTTGTCATTACCATTGAATACAAAATACAAAATATAGGATGCATCCATACGCCCCTTAAACAAATAATAATCTTCATAATGCGCATATAATATCAAATGGGGGGACGGATGTGAGAATCAACTCACACCATACATGAGTCATGCCATAGGTGCTTTCAATGGACGACGGACATGTTACCCTCATGGCTAGGAGGAAACAAATAAGGCTAGGGTCTCAAAAACTGAAGGGTTCAAAGCCAAAGTCTATCAAAGTCATTTCAAAGGATTCATAGCAAAGGTTCAATGCCAAAGGTTCAAATTCAAAGTGTAGCATAGCGAGGGTTCTCACATAGAACATAATAACAAATCATATAAAAGAACCTAAGGAAAAAAGGGCTCAGACAAATGTAGCAATACATAAGTAACAAAGATAGAGAGAGAAAATATGTCATGAGAAAACTTAACGATAAAGGTCAGAATATCATTGTACAAATAAGAAAATGCAACGAAAGAGCCAACAATGCGTACAAATGACCCAAAGATGAAATTTCTGATCAAATAAAATGTATGTGGAGTTGAGTGAAAGATAGTATATCCGTTCACCTTATTCGAAGCCATAAGCAATAATCAAAGGAAATACAACACAGGGAATCAAAATCACTTCCCTCTTGCCGAACCTAAAGAAATTGATTGAATTCGAATTTACAAACCATTCATTTAAGTTATACTTTCTATTTTTAGGAAAACTTTCATTTTTTGTAAACTTTCCATTTTTAGTAACTTTCCATTTTTGTAAGTTTTCCATTTTTAGGTACGTTTCCAAAATTAGGTAATATTCCATCATTTGAGATTTATATTAAGTATTTTGAATAGTTTAGGGACATTTAATTGTCAACCCTTACAAGTTTTGGGTTATATATGACTACTTTCCATTATTTTTTAAGGGTTTAATATACAAAATCAACAATTTTCATGGTGTAAAGTGTTAAATATCAAAGTTTCACATTTTATTCAGGATTTATACTTCCATTTTCTGTATTTACCAAGTCAAGCCCTTTTAATTTACACAATTTACATATATTTTTTTTAGCCCTTTTGTTTATTAACTTATTTAAACAATACTTTAATTATCCATAATTACAAAACAAGTCCTTATAGATTCAAATATGACAATTCGTATTTTTATAACATTAAATACTAACCAAACACTTTTCACTTTTCAGAAGGAATTTAGAATTTCAGTCCCTCTAATTTTAATTAATTAATTTCTAATTACTTATTATATGTTATTAACCATTTTAATCCAGAATAATATCAATATGACATTTTATACCCCCCAACTTATTTTATAAGATTATAATAGTATAATTACAATAACATGTTTAAAATATACCTCATAGTTTCAGAATATTACTATCCACCCCTTGTACTTTTTAAAAATCAAATCGGCCTAAGTAACTAAATCCACAAAACCCTAATAATGTGATTTTTCCAACCCAAACATAATTTATTAAACCAATAATTAGCATTAATGAAACCTTGGGGAGGAGGAAAAATTTAGCAAAACCCACCCTAATTTGTTTTTAAACCTATTTCTTTCTTTTCCCCTTATTTTCGCCAAAATCGGCATAAACAAGATAAATCCCAAAATATATAATTTTCGAATCTTCTTCTATATATTTTTCAACAATTTATCTGAGTTTTCTATGATATATAAAAACCTTCTAGAAAAATATAAAATCAAGTGTAAAAATAATTTTGTGCCGATTTCATAATCATTTCGAAATTAGGGTTTCTAATATGCTTTAATTTCATATATCAATTATAACATGCATTGGATATTTTTCCTACTATTTATGAATTAGAATGTATGAAAATAAGATTTACAAAAAATACCCTTGATTATCCTTGATGATTTGATGGATATTTATTTTCACCGATTGTATTTCGAACCCAAAACCAATTACCTCGTATCGAAACCAAGCAACCTACGATCTTCCCACTATTTTTCCCACCTTCCTTGATCTCCAAAACACTTTAGAAAAATGGTCTCAACCCTAGAAAAATTTTGGATGCCGCCTCTTTTGTTTTTAGGGTTTTCGGTGTGTTTTATTTTTAGGGTTTAACAAATATAAATTGCATAAAAATGAAAATATATTAGGTATTTTTGGCGAATATTTGGGCTTATAAAATAGACTAAATCAGAATTTTAATTTTGCCCAATTTATTTTGTTATTATCCTAATTTATTTGATTTAATTTGTAATATATAAATAAATAAATACTAATAATTCGGCATAAATATATATACATAGATATTAATTATTTTTCTTATATAATATAAGGTATTTTAATCTTACATAAATTTCATAATTGTCATATGTTGTATTTTTATAATTTCTAGAATTAAAATGAAATTTATGCATGCTTTTATGAAATTTTCTTGCATTAGGGGTATTTTGGTAATTTTACACTTGTTGAGATTTTTAGGTTTTACAGGGATGCTCCCTACCGACCTACTTTCGGAGTTCTAACGAAGGAGGTTTTTAAGGATCCTGCTATTTGCAAGACTATCGTTGATCACTTTCCCACACCAAGAGAGATGGTTCGAGTTGAGGGTTTATCCGATGATCAATTAACTGCAAAGATGAGTGTGTTGCACTGCATGATGATGTCACATGGTGGTACGGCTTCTTGCTCGCTTATCGTGGGATGATCAATTCATCATGAGTATGTGTTTATCAACAGTTTCCAGGCTGAGGGTTATTAGGAGAAGGTTTTTGTTGGCTTGTCCTGGGTTGGAACTTAGTGTCTTCCTTGAGAAGTAGGTTTTCCTGACTCTTACTAGATAAGCTTGCTACCTCCGATGCTTCTTTTGCCAAGTCCAAGGCCAAGGGAAAGGAGAGGAAGAAGAAGATTAAGTCCCTTAGTAAAAGTCTGGATAATTTGCATTCTGAGGTGGCTCGTCTTTCCGCCGCTCTTAATCAAGCTACTATTCTTGAAGTTGAAAGGGATGAGGATGATTCTGAGGCTGAGGATGCTCCTCTAAAATTTTTTCCTTCATTCCGGGGCAATATCCAGGGTTTGGTCTGAAGTTTCTTGCTTTGATGTGTTTTGTTAGAGTTCACAGGTGAATATTGTCTGTTGGCTGCATTGCTCGGATTTGTGACGTGGGGTTGTATGCATCAGAATTAAAGATGAGTTGGTTGATGTAGTTAAAATAGATGGTTAAATTTCATTGCCTGGCGTGGCTCAGCGAAAGGCTTTTGCTGAAGCTTCCCCCTTGTTGCTCAACTTATTATGCTTTTTCTTAACAAGGGATTTTCAGGAGTAATGTTGCTTGAACCTCTACGGGTTATCACTTCCACTTATATACCTGAGAATCGTGGTTCGCCTGAACACTGTCCTCATTCCAAAAGGGATACTCGTTGGTTTCTCCTCCTATTGCAAAGGAGTCGACAGTGAAACCCGTTTCCTAATCCCTTAGAGTTGTTTCTATTGCTTTGATCATGTCTCTTTTGACGTTGGCTTCAGCAGCAAAATGAGGAAGAAGGTGTATGTTGTGGGTGGCGGGTGGTCTTGAGTGTGATGGTTTGCTGCCCCTTCTAAGGTTCGACGGTTGTCTGTGTGTAGAGGGGGGGGGTTTCTCATGTTTTGTGATGATGGTCGTCTGAAGCGACGGCGGTTTGTTTTTGGTTGTGTCGGAGCGTATTTCCTTTGTCCCTACTGATGTTGTGGTGGCCCTTTCTGTTGGTGGGAAAGGTGATGGTTCTGTCCCTTCTTCTATTGTTGAAGAGGTTGTTGTTCCCCCTTTTGGGGTTTAGGTTTCTAGCTTTTTCCTTTTTCCTTCCTTTGTTTTTCTCTTTTTTTGTAAGTCTATTTTCTGTTAGGGGAGGGGCGCGTGGTATGTCGGAGAACACTTGTTGCTCCGAGCTTGGGGCAAACTAACTGTATATGTGTTGTTGTCTATCCAACAGATCTTGAGTCATGCCACCCGCCCTAAGCCGAATGGCTTCCCCCCTTGGACCTGTAGTATAGCTGTTTGGGAAATTTGGGTTTTGTCATTTTGTGTGTTGACTTTGGTTGACCAAGGGTTAACTTTTGTTGACCTTTGATAGCATTCTCCCGGCTCTTGTATTCTCTTTTCCGTTCCCGTGTCCGTGATTGTCCGGCTTTGACCGTTTTCTTGAGATTTTTGCAATATCCGTACCTACACAATCTCAAAGACAAAACAAGCAATATACAAGCATTTTAAGCATAATTTTGTCTTTTATGGGTCATTTTTGATATAAAACGGATATGTGTTTTCACACATATCAAAATTCTCCAAACTAAGCGATTGCGTGTCCTCACGCAATATTATATGCTCTATAACCAAATACCTCAAAACCTCCCCAAACTAAATCTTTGGGAAGTAGCAAAGATTTTTGTGGAGAGAGTTTAGAAATCACAAGTTATAAAACACCCTATTTTCCCATTTTTATAAAACTTTTTTTTATATATTTTTATTTTATATATATAAACTAATAATATTTCGACTTTCATTATTTCCATAATTGTTAGGGATCATAGAACAAGATGCATTTCGATCCGAGAATGCCCCAAAAAGGATAAATTCATCGTCCCCGACTTTTCACTTACTCCAAACCAAGCTTAAAACGAAATCACAGCTAAATATCAGTAAAAATGCTAACACTACTCATATTTGCAACTTGTGAACTTTTTACTCCCGACATTTATTATATCTTAAGTGAGTGTGCTATTTTGAATTTCAACCATGGATCAACGTTTTGCAACATACTATGCTTCACGTTCCACCCAAGAATAATGAGTTTGAAGGCGAGATCATCCCATGTAGCGACTTTCGTCTCGGCACATCCCAACCTTGCGGCTAAGTGACCAGGCTTTTGACACCCCACAGAGACTAGTATCGGGACTCACGGACCTTAGGTTTCAAAAACTCTCAGGTTTCCCGTATATGCACAGCTTATAAAATAGATTAGTCAAAATTCAAAAGCATATTTGGATTTAACAAATAGAAATCTATTTATTAATTTAAACTTAATATTTAAACATTCATGCAATTGTAACCCTCGACCTTTTAGAAGGCTGCAACATCGGTTGTGAGCCGGCAAGATGCAGCAAACTTTTATCAGTCTCAGATTTTTATTCTTACTATGGGCTTTCTTTAGAAGACTACCACATCGGTTGTGAGCCGGCAAGAGGTAGTAAACTTTTATCAGCCCACAGCTTTTATTATTATTATTATTATCATCATTTTTTTTATTTTTTTATTTATTTATTTTTTTTATATAGAGAAGACTTCTTTTTGAAAAATTCAAGTATAAGTTTGAACTAAGACTAAAATTTTTGCTATATACTATATAAAAATTGTTGATTTAAGTTTAATTTCCAAAAATAGCACGTATATTAATCCGGTTAAGAGCTTATGGGAGAAAAAGCCACAAATTACATACATGAGCTCTTAAGATTTCCAACTAATCCTTGTTTAGCATCCCACTCATACTTAACTCTATCATTTTTCGTTCTTCGCGAATTTCCGCGAACGCTTAGCCTAAAAGTTAAGGAACAAGCTAGAGCTCAACACGCTCGATCGGGTCAAAATTTACTCTTATTCTACCCAGCAGGAAAGTCAAAATTGTGACAAAAACACTTATTTTATTTTTGAAAATTTTAAAATTTTTCATATTTTTGAAAATTTTTGTGGGAAAACGGGGTACGTGAGAACAATGGGCAAAAGTAGGCAAGATCATATCGAAGATATACTACCCCATACTAAAATTAAACATTGTCCTCAATGTTTCCTAGCCTAAGACTTAAAAACCCCTAACTAGAACTCAAAAGGTCGATTGCATAAAACTCAAAACATGAAGAAAGTATCACAAAAATCTTAGCCGTTTATTAGGTTGTGCTATAATGATAGTATGGTTAATAATCTTTAGGGATATCGGAATTCCCAAAACTAATGGCAAGCCAAGGGCTAGGAAGCTCGAGTGAAAACGGGATTATTTAAAACACGACCACGAGACGTCTTCAAAAAATTTGGGTCAATCCTGCAAACAATCACAAGTACAAACAACAACAAGAATCGAAAGAGTACAAGCCTCCTCACATTCACAAAGAAAAAAAAGATAGAAGGATAAGCATGGGGTGCCTCCCACGAAGCTGCTTTATTTTTGGTAACGAGTTCACATAGGCTTTAACTCGATTCCCGAATTCATTCGTCCTTGGAGAGAGTGTGGAGATCTTGGACTACCTTGGGTGGTAAGTCCCCTCCGAAGTAATGCTTCACACGATGACCATTCACCTTAAAGTTTGGACCATCGAGTTGAGATAACTCAATGGTTCGTATGGAAAAAACTTTGGATGTGGTGAAAGGGTCCTGGACCAACGTGTGTTAAAGCTTTCCTGAGAATATCTGTAAGACGAGGTTGACGAGTAAAACTCGATCACAACACTGAAAATGCGGTTTTGGATCTTTGAGTCGTGGAGCTTCTTCGTCTCTCTTTTATAAAAATCAAAAGAATTCTCGTAAGCTTGATCACGAAGCTCATTAAGTTCATTAAGTTGAAGCTTACGGTGATCACCCGCGGTTTTAAGATCGAAGTTAGCATGTTTCAAAGCCCAATATGCTTTATGCTCTAACTCGATAGGTAAATGGCAAGACTTTCCGTATACTAACTTGTAAGGCGTACAACCAATCGGTGTCTTAAAAGCAGTACGAAATGCCCACAAAGCGTCATCAAGTTTGTCAGACCATGAGGCACGGTTTTCTCCAACCGTCCTTTCTAGAATACGTTTTAAACCTCGATTGGACACCTCCACTTGACCGCTCGTTTGAGGGTGATAAGCGGTAGCTAGACGATGTGTGACCCCATACTTAGACATTACTTTAGTAAATAGATCATTACAAAAATGGGTCCCATGGTCGCTTATAATAGCTCTAGGTGTTCCGAATCGATCAAAAAGGGATTTCAAAAACTTAACTACAACTCTAGCATCATTTGTGGGGAGCGCCTTTGCTTCTACCCATTTTGAAAGATAATCAACGGCTGTAAGAATGTATTTATTCCCATGTGAAGAAGGAAATGGTCCCATGAAATCAATACCCCATACATCGAAGATTTCACAAACTTGGATAGCATTTTGAGGCATCTTATCTCGTTGTGAAATTTTGCCTTGTCTTTGACACGTATCACAAGATTTGATCATCGTATGGGCATCTCGATATATGGTAGGCCAAAAGAAACCGGCATCAAATACTTTTCGAGCGGTGAGATTGGCACTATGATGGCCCCCGGTGGGTCCTTCATGACAAGCTTTGAGGATTTCAAAAGCTTCTTGCCCATGCACACACCTTCGAATGATTTGATCCGCACAAGTACGAAAAAGATAGGGATCGTCCCAGAAAATTAATGTTCTACATCTGGAAAAGCTTCCTTTTTGTTGAATTGACATTCCTTTGATGATAAAATTCCTCGCATGGTAATTTGCATAGTCTGCAAACCATGGGGTATTTTCACTAGAAATAACTCCAAGAGTTTCTAAAGGAAAATGTTCATTTATGTCTTTGTTTTCTAACACATCCTTATGAGGATTCTCAAGTCTAGATAAATGATCTGCCGCAAGGTTCTCACTTCCTTTTTTTATCACGGATGGTGATATCAAATTCTTGTAGGAGAAGAACCCACCGGAGCAACCTCGGCTTAGCGTCTTGTTGTTCATGTGGTACTTTAAAAGCCGTTGTGTCTCCGTATACCACTATGCTTTTGGTAAGACAAGTATGGCCGAAACTTTTCAAAAGCATACACAACAGCAAGCATTTCCTTTTCCGTGGTAGTGTAATGAATTTGAGCTTCTGTCATTGTCTTACTAGCATAATGTATAGGCTGAAAGTGCTTCATCTTTCGTTGTCCTAAAACCGCACCAATCGCGAAATCACTTGCATCACACATGAGTTTGAAAGGTAGGTTCCAATCCGGGACAACTAAGATTGGAGCTTCGGTAAGCTTCTTTTTAAGAGTCTAAAAAGCATCAATACAATCCTTAGAAAACACAAACGGTGTTTCCTTCTCAAGAAGGTGAGTCATTGGTCTAGCAATCTTAGAAAAGTCTTGGATAAATCGTCGGTAAAAACCTGCATGACCTAAGAAACTCCTAACACCTTTAACGGTAGTCGGGTGAGGTAGCTTAGCGATAACATCGACTTTAGCACGATCAACCTCAATTCCTGACTTTGAAATTTTATGCCCTAACACAATTCCTTCTCTACACATAAAGTGGCACTTCTCCCAATTAAGAACTAAATTCGTGTCTTCACACCGTTTTAGCATCTTTTCTAAATTGGAGAGGCACGAATCAAAACTATCCCCAAAAACCGAGAAATCATCCATAAACACTTCCATAGTCTTTTCGATCATATCATGGAATATGGCCATCATACACCGTTGAAAAGTACCAGGAGCATTACACAAGCCAAATGGCATGCGACGGTACGCGAAAGTTCCATACGGGCATGTGAAAGTAGTTTTCTCCTGGTCCTGGGGATCTATTGGTATTTGGAAATACCCTAAAAATCCATCTAGAAAACAATAAAACTCATTTCCGGCTAATCTTTCTATCATTTGATCCATAAACGGCAATGGAAAATGATCTTTTCGAGTCGCTTCATTTAATTTCCTATAGTCGATACAAACTCTCCACCCGGTAACTAAACGTGTCGGAATTAATTCATTTTCTTCATTAGCAACAACGGTTATTCCTCCTTTCTTGGGAACACAATGCACTGGACTAACCCATGGGCTGTCGGAGATCGGGTAAATCATTCCGGCATCAAGAAGTTTTAGGACCTCCTTTTTTATTACCTCGTGAATTTTTGGGTTTAAACCCAGTCTTTGGGGGGGGGGGGAACTTTGAGCCGTTAGTTTATAATCATCATCGCATCAAGATTTTGTGTGTACAAAAATGAGGGTCGATACTTTGATGTCGTGATTTTCCAAGCAATGGCCCTTTTATGAGATTTGAGCACTTTAAGAGAGCATCTTTTTCATCATTTTTTAAACTTTTGCAATAATCATGTAACTTGTCGTTTTCTTCCAAGAATAGATATTCTAAGTGAGATGAGTAATTCTTTTAACTCTAATTTCGGAGTTCTTCTATTGATGATTTTTTTCCTCGGTCACTTACTTTGTTTAAGTCCATCGGTGAAGTTGAAACGGGTCATTATTTAACAATTTTTCGATCAAACAAATATCTTCCTCCGGATCGCAATCGGCATAATCAATTTCTGGTGAAATCGAATCATCCTTAAGATAAGCTTCAATTTCTTCCAAAATGAATTCAGAAGTAAACGGCTCAGACGTCGGGGTGGGATTGCCACCCGAAGAATTAGGAAATCCTAGTAATTCCGGAGCATACTCCTCACAAACTGCATCAATGATGTCAATTCGGTTTACCAACTTGTCATTTGTAGAGGAATATCTCGTGGTTTGATCTAGATTAAAAGTGACGGCTTCGTTATCAACCCGAAGGGTTATTTCCTCTCCATAAACATTAATTAAAGCACGACCAGTCATCAAAAAGGATCTCTTAAGTATGAGAGGTACTCGAGGATCGGCTTCGAAATCGACAACAACAAAATCGGTAGGAAAATGAAATTTCCTAACTTTGACAAAAGGAAGCTTTTTGAGGAGCATCGCTGAGCAATTCTCGTTCAATGGTATCTTAGCTAACTCAAGTAACTTTTCCTTATTCATAAGTAAACTCTTAATTGTAGGAGCAAATCTTGGCATCAAAAGTAAAGCATCCGCGAAACTAATGTCGAAGCGCAAATCTTGAAAGATTTGGAAGATCTTCTCCATTTGATTCGAAGCTTTGTCACGGGACTTTTGATCATCATGTCGTAAAGGATATGGAATATTTGGCTTAGGTAAATTCGTCAGAATATCGGATTCCAGAATGGTTTTAGGCAAACTCTTCAGAATTTCGGGTTCCGGAATAGAAATGGGGTTAACCGGAGGTAGGATTTGAGTGGTACTTCCTTGGAAATTTGTTTGCTCTTTATCCGTTATCTCCTCGGTTTATCGTTTTGCTACCATTTTAGGAGAAGGATTAGTAGGAATCGAGGGTCCTTTGTAAGCAACACCACTTCGAGTAGTGATCGCTTTCATCTCACCCTTCGGGTTTGGAATGGTATTACTCGAAAGAGTACCCGAAGTTGAGGCTTGGTTTTGAAACAATCCACAAATCATGTTTTGCAAATTATTTTGAAAGGTAGTTTGTTGATTCATCATGACGGCTTGTTGAGATTTTATCGTGTTTTGAATTTCATTCTTAAGGTCTCTTTTCAATGAGTTGATTTGATTTTGCATGTTCCTCAACATCTCGTTTGATCATTAGATTTCTTGTAGCTTGAAAACTCATTCGAAAAATCTTGCACTTGATTATGAGGCACTTGAAAAGGTTGATTTTGAAATCCTTGATTTTGAAAATTCGGAGCATGATTAACTTGACTTTGAAAACCTTGATTTCCTTGAAAATTATTTCCCCGATTAAAATTATTCCCTTGACCTTGATTCTGATTAAACCTATTTTGACCATTGTTTTGCACCGGAGCAAAACCTGGTGGTGCCATTTGATTACTAACACGGTTTGGAGGGTTAACTTGATTGTAAGTACCCGTAGTCGCACAAACACTAGCCTGATTGTTATCGGTAGCCGGACAATTGTACCAAGCATGAGCACCACCACAAGTAACACAAGATTCCTCAACCGCTTTAACCGGAGCGGGAGTGACAACTTTTTTAGAAACAATCTCGACTAAGGTCGAAAGTTGATCTGCAAGCTTATCAATTCTCTCATCCGTTTTACTAGAAGTAACATTCATCCTAGAAGCATTTGGTTTGTTTCGTGAATAACGTACTTTTGATTTGTTCTCAATTATGTTCAAAGCTTCTCTAGTCGTCTTACTCAAAAGATTTCCACCCGCCGCGGCATTTAAGGAGTCTTGTTCATTCTCGTTTAAACCGTTATAAAAGGTATCAACTTGAGTTAACTCCGTAAATCCGTGATGGGGACAAGCTCTAAGCAACTCCTTAAATCGTTCCCACGCTTCACTAAAAGTTTCCTCAAATTTTTGTGTAAATCGAGAAATTTCATTCTTTAAGTGAGTGGTTTTCGAAGGAGGGAAAAATTGATTCACAAATTTGGTATAACTAGATCTTCCAACTAAGATTAAATTTGGTGGTTCTTTCTCGTACCCAGTTTTAGCGGCTCCCTCACGAATCTGGAAACATTCAGAAGCTTAATCAACATCCGTTAGAACATTCCTAAATCGTAAAGTCGAGGTAATCCCTTTATTTTGAAACTATAAAAAAAATATGGCATAGGATTCTCACTCTCACGACCGTAAAATGGATTCGCTTGAGCCAATTGAAGCAAATTCGTTTTGATCTCAAAATGATCCGCATTAATTTCTGGTAAAACAATAGCTTTCTCCTACCCTTTCGTGGGTGCTCGGAGTAGCTCTTCCATTGTACGTTCCGCCATTGGTGCAACGATAGTACGAAACCGGGTTACGACTATGTTTTGGAAGGCACGTCCTATAATTTCGACGTCTCGAATGGTTTACGGTTGAATGAATTTAGAAAATAGGAATTCCTAGTGCGCATGCACTAAACAAACAAAAGAAATGAGAAATGAAACGAGAAAAGGAAATATTTTTGTTTACCGAATAATCAACAAACTTAGGGTAACTCTCTTAAGTAAAATAAATTTTACAAAAGAGGTGCGCCTTTTTCGTAAGTGACACAAACGGTAAAAATTTTAATCTTTGGTTCGGGAACTTATTGATGGATAATACCTCAATTGAAGGTATTATTTGTTGGTGTTCTTTTACCAACTTTGTAACTTTTTATATTCACAAATAAATGAGAAAAATCAAAAAAATCGGAAGAGCAAATATTTTTGTCTTTTTGTTTTTAAACTTTTATTTATACTAAAAAGAATAGAAAAATATTTTTTACTTTTGATATTTTTAATTTTTTTATTTTGATTTTCTTAAAAGCGTAACTTTCGAAGACGAAAGGTTCTCCAAATCACGATCGACAAACTTCAAACGAAAGAATCTTAATCACAAATCCCCGGCAACGGCGCCAAAAACTTGATGCGTAAAGTTTTATACACGTAAAATAATATAATAGATATGAAATTACCAAACTACCCTTGAGGACAAAGGAAGAAAGGAAAATTCTCACAATTATATATAATAATACGTATATTTACCGGTAAGTGATTATCGGTCCGTTAATCCCGAAGATTTTAGAAATTAAGACACGTAGTTTATTTGGACAAATGATTTGAATGGTTCAGAGAGATTTGTTTTCTAAAATTCCAAAAAGTGAGTAATTAAAGGATAAATTTAAAACCTAACTTTAATACGAGAATTAAACTTTAACTAAAAACGCAAACGAAACCCTAAAATTGTGATTAAAAACCTAAAATTCCAAAATTAATACCTAAAATGAAATTTTCCGTTTTAATAGACTCTAATTTACTAAAAGTAAGTTTAAAGAAAACTAAACAAAAACGGAGTGAATTTGAGCTAAAAATTTGAAAAACGTGACGGGAACGAATCCTATTCTATTAAAAATGAAATTTTCCAAATTAAACCCAACGAAAGCAAAACTATTTTTTCCTAGGAACTATGAGAGGTGATTAAAAAGAAAATTGTCTAAAGACATATAATTTTTTTGATTATTTTTATTTTTATGAATTTTTTAAAGTTTTTAATAAAAATAATGTTTATAAAATACCTAAAAGTTAGGTTTATGAAAAAGTGTCGATTATGTGGTTTTTATTTATATTTTGTTATTAGACTTTATTTGTTTAGTTTAATATAGCTTGTAATAAGGTTTATAATCTTTAAGTAAGAATAGCATAATAACCAAAGTCTAGGGACAAGTATTTGACAAGTAGGAAGTAAGGAAGGGAAAGCCCCTCCCTCCCATTGCCTATAAAATACCCTTTAATCTTCTTAGGAGGGTGATGCCCTTTGTAATTAACTCTCATTTTGACCCCTCCATAATAATAGTTTGAATTTTCCCTTTACTTGCCCTCATTCTCTCTAATCTTACATGTTGATATGATTGATTCAAGATTCATGTGACCTATCAAGTAGTATCAATCGCCAATAGAGAAGTATAGTGCTTGATTTGTGCGTGATTTTGTTTGATCGAGAATCAAGAAGTGATGGTTTCCGAATTCGGTTGGTGCTATTGAGGTTTCGACTTGATTATTGGCTGTGATTTTCAGGGAGGTGTTTGTTTTTTTTTTGTTGGACGTTAATTGTGTTTCCTTCGGAAGTGTTCATTTCATTCTTGGAAGTATGGTTTTGATTTTCGGTTGAAGCTTTGCATTCTCGGTAGAGTGGTTTTGAGTTTCGGAAGACTTTTTCTTGTAAATCTAGCAATTTCTATATGAAATATCAGTGTAATAGATATATTCGATCTTTTGGTTCTATCAAAATCGTTTATAAGGAATCGTATTAAACTCGGTTTTATCGCGTTTGTAAAGTTCACAAATCGTTATCCATCGAATTTGTGAATATAGGGAATTGTTAGTAAGTATAAAACTCGGGAAATAAGCTTTACAAGTCATTTTACACTTTCATTTCACGTTTTTTATCATGTTGAAGTTTTAAATATCGGTTTTTTAAGATTTACAAAACTCAGGCAATCAAAATTCGTTTTCATCGAAATTGAGTTTTTAGAACACTTGGATTATCTATCATCATAAAATTCGGTTTTCATCGAATTTGTGGTTATTAAAATTCATAACTGTGGATTTAACATTTAGGCTACGTTTTATAGTGAATAGTGTTACCGAATTTGAGTAGTTTGCAGTTTACCGAGTTTATTATTTGAAGATTTCTGAGTTTGATAGTGTACTGTTCGAGAAGGGTATTCGGTTTCAGATTACTTGTTGTTCGTGAACAGTGTTACCGAATTTGACTACTGTTACTGAGTTTGGATATTTTCTCACAAATCTCACTCATATTCGTCTAAAAATATCAATCTTTGAATCTTAAGACATGTCGACATAAAAAACATACCAACAATCCCTTGCTGATGCCGGTTCTGAGACTAGGCAACCCATACTTAAAAGGGGTAGTTACATACCTTGGGCGAGTAGATTCAAACGATTTCTTAATTGCAAGAGGGAAAACTGGAAGTGGCTTCTCAAAGCACTAGAAGATGGCCCTTATGTGTTTAGGAACATCACACCTACAGGTTCAACAATACCAAGGTTGCAAGAAGTAGAGGATCTTTAAGGAGATGACTTATTGTACTATGATGCGGAAATGGAACTCATGAATATGATTCTTCTTTCTATTCCTAATGAGATTTACAATTCTGTGGATTCTTTTAAGACGGCCAAGGAAATGTGGGCTCGTGTTGAACGTTTGATGAGGGAACTATAACAAAACAAGTTGACCGAGAAACGCAGTTTTACAAATGAATAGAGTGATCAATTTGTTGTTTTGTGAATCCAGGAGAGTACTAGTTTCAGTCTACATCGTTTTGCTCAGTTAATGCATAATTTTGGAACGATAACAACATGAAAGTTTTCCAACTGTTCAGTTAACACAAATTTCCTGAATAGTTTGCAACCGGGAATGGTTGAATATGTGACTCAAGTTCGATGGCTAAGCATTTGACCAGTGATTCGTTCGATGGATCTTTTATTATCTTTCGCATTTAGAAATTGTTAATGCTTCAAGACCAAGAAAGAAGCAGTTTATGTTAGGGAAAAATATGCAAGACAGAAAATACATTGTACTAAAGTTGTGTCCAACAAAGAGAATGTAATATGATGTTGCTTTGTAAACGCTTCTAAAGCAAAAACTTTGTTTAGGTGTTTCTTGTAATGTAAAATGTGCTTATTTCCTTGTCATGATAAATGTGTTGCTAACATAAATTGAATGTGCCTTTTGAATGCTCCGTAAACCTTCTCATTAATTCTAGATATACCAAAATCTTCTGAAAACTAATTATAGTATCTCCTAAGACTAGGTTTTGTGAGAAAGCGACACAATCTAAGACGTTAGATAATACTTTTGTAGGCTTCAAATCTAATATGATGAAGCAATGCATCGAAAAGCTAGAGATAAGGTTCTAGTGCGTTAAGAAAAAGCAAAGAAACATGGTGAAACATCCCCATTAACTCATACATGCGAAACAAGATTCGACAAGTAGATTATGGCACAATGGTTTGAATCACACCAAATGTCACTTGGACACCTGTTAACACAAAGCCACATGCTCATACTAATCCTTCGAATACAAAACCACTGGATTCAGTTAAGAAATGGATAGTCAAATTGCCTAGTTGCCCATGTGTTGTTTCTTCTTGTGTTGCAGGTAGTCCAGATCATTCTATGGGTTGTTGACAGTGGTTGTTCAAAGCATATGACGGGTGATCGTTCACTATTGAGAAACTTCGTTGAAAAGTTCATGGGAACCGTTCGCTTTGGAAATGACAACTTTGCAGCTATTATAGGCTATGGTGATTATATACATGGCAATATCACTATTTGTCATGTATATTATGTTGAAGGTCTTGGACACAATCTCTTTAGTGTTGGACAATTTTGTGATGGAGATTTGGAAGTGGCTTTTCGTTCTAATACATGTTATGTTCGAAATCTAGAAGGAGATGATTTGCTCACAGGCGGACGCGATTCAAATTTATATACTATCTCCATTTCAGACATGGCTGCTTCTTCACCCATTTGTCTAATATCCAAAGCAACTTCAACAAAGTCATGGTTATGGCATCGACGACTGTCACATCTTAATTTTGGCACCATAAACGATCTTACCAAACTTGACTTGGTTGACGGTTTACCAAAGTTCAAATATGGAAAAGATCATCTTTGTTCTGCTTGTGAAAGAGGAAAAAGCAAGAAAGCTTCTCATCCACCTAAATTGATTTTCCAATGATTACTCCTAAATTGAATTACTTGATATGGATTTGTCGGTCCCAAGTGAGAGTTAGACTTCGATCATGAAAGAATATATTCTTGTTAAGTGGATGGATTTTTTCTAGATCACGTGGGGTTATTATTTCTTCTTCGAAAGACAAAACTCCAGAGATCATCAAGAAATTCATTGCTCAAGCTCAATTGAATTACAAAGCCAAAGTTTGCAAGATTCGGACTGATAATGGCACTGAATTCAAGAATGCAACTCTCAAAGCTTATTATGAAAAGTTAGGTATTATGCAACAATTTTCAATTGCTCGCACACCTCAGCAAAATGGAGTAGTAGAATGACGTAATCGTACTCTGGTTGAGGTTGCTCGCACAATGCTTATTTTTTCGAGGTTACCTGAATTTCTTTGGGCTGAAGCAGTTGCTACATCATGTTTTACTCAAAACCGGTCAATCATCAACACACGACACAATAAAACACCTTATGAGCTGTTACGTGGACGAAAGCCAAATGTTGAGTATTTTCATGTGTTTGGCTCATTGTGTTATCCGACAAATGACCATGATGATCTTGGGAAATGAAACTAAAGCAGACATTGGGTTTTTTATTGCTATTCGAAACATCAAGAGGTTTTCGAATCTATAACCGTCGCACCAAAAGGATTATAGAGACTATTAATGTCAAGTTTGATGAGCTTAACAACCAATAGCTTCTGAACACGATTGTTTAAGAAACCGAACTTCAACGATTTAATAATCAAAATTCATCAATGACTTTTAACGAATACTCCTTCAAAAGAGGATTTGGATAATTTGTTTAGTCCAATGTTTGAAGATTAATTTTGAGCAAAAATCTTCTAATACTACCATCAATTCCGTTGCACAACCGACTAACGATCAAGAAGACTCGCCCTCTGCATCTTCAATCATTGTTGACACACATGAGGCTCCTCCTGTTGTCACAACATCTGACTAACAAACTTCTCCAATCTTTTTACAAGAGTCTGATGAATTCAATCAAGAAGATTTTGCTGAATTTGATGGTGATACACAGTTTGTTCCATAGAGATTCACTGATCAATGAGAAATTGAGTCATCTATCAACGAATCTCAAACCAACAAATGTGTAGAATCTCTCGACAAGTACAACCCTCGACTCACTTTGGATAAAAGATCATTCCAGTCCAAGTATTGTACCCATCCAAACCTGTTATGACTCGTCCACGCTATATACCGATTCTGAGGTTTGCATGTAATGCATTAACGTTAGCCATTATTGAACCAAAGAACATCAAAAAAGCAATGACAATTCATAGTTGGATTGATCCATGCAAGATGATTGAATCATTTTAAAAGACTCAAGTGTTGGGAATTGGTTCCACGACCAGAAGGAAAAATGTTTTTGCCTAAATGGCTTTAGAAAGAATAAGTGTGATTGCATATTATATTTGTTCAAACAAAACTTTGTCTTGTTGACTAAAGGTTATAAGCAAGAAGAAGGCATTGATTTTGAGGAGTCATTTGCTCCTGTTGCTCGTCTTGAGGCTGTTCAGATGTTCATTGCTTTTGCTGCTCATATGAATATCACTATCTTTCAAATGGATGTCAAACGGCTTTTCTCAATAGTCCTTTGAAAGAAGAAGTTTATGTCAGCCACCTAAAGGGTTTAATGTTTCGAATTTTCCAAATCACGTCTACGGTTGAAAAAAGCTCTTACCTTAAGCAAGCACCTCTGCAATGTATGATTAAACTGTCTTCTTTTCAATTGAACATGGGTTCAAAAAAGGTAATAATTGATCCAACTTGTTACTAGACGTCACGGGGAGACATTTTACTTGTTCAAGTATATGTTGACGAACATTATTTTTGATCAACAAACCAGATTTTTCAAAAAGATTGCAAACTTAATGAAAACAATTTTGAAATGTCGATGATGGGGAACTAAAGTTCTTTCTTGGACTTCAAGTTCATCAATCTCCCCGTGGCTTATTCATAAGTCAGTCACAATATGCAATAGAGTTGTTAAAGAAACAGGTCTAAGATGAATGTGTCCTCCCATGACACACCTATGGCAACAAGAGACTGGATGCTGATTTACAAGGCACTCCTACTGATCAAATGACTTATCGTCGTATGATAGGAGGGCTTATGTATCTAACAGCCAGTCGACCAGACATAGCCTTTGCAACTTTTCTTTGTGCACGTTATCAAGCATGACCTACGGTCAAACACCTCAAAGATGTCAAACGGATCTTCCGGTATCTAAGACAGTCCTATAACATGGGCCTATGGTATCCGAAGGTTTCTTGTTTTGAACTAATTGCATATTCAGATGCGGACCATGCAGGTTGTAAAGATGATTGTAAAAGCACATCAGGAGGATTGCAATTTTTAGGTGGAAAGCTCGTGAGTTGGAGTTTAAAGAAACAAGATTGTACTGCGATGTCTACTGCAGAAGCTGAATATGTTTCATTGTCTGCATGCTGTGCTCAAGCGATATGGATGCGTACTCAACTGCTTGACTATGGATTTAAATACAATCGGATTCCGATGTATTGTGATTCCAAAGGTGCCATCACTATTTCATGCAATCCAGTCCAACATTCTAAGACAAAGCACATTGACATCCGGTATCATTTTATTAAAGAACACGTTGAGAGGGGTACTGTGGAAATTTACTTTGTCGAAACATAAATACAACTAGAGATCTATTTACTAAGCGCTTCCAAGAACGTCTTGAGTATTAGTTCATCGCATGGTGGGCGAGGGGTAAATGTATGACTCCAACACCGGTGGAAAGTTGACAAAGTTATCTTCGTGAAAAGATCATACATCACAATCATGTACATAAATATTTCAGAAAACAAAAGAAAAAATTTAAAAATTTAAAAAAAAATAAATAAATAACAAAAAGATTTGACACATTTTTCTTAGTAAAAAAAACAACATAATTTAAAAGAATTATAATCTTTTGTTTCATGATTCCAAGTTTCTTATTAAAAACCTATACATTGCAAAATACAGGAACATGATCCAATGGGAGTTCTACAATTTTCATTCCACAAACATCTTTTTGATAATAAACTGCCTCATGATGACTAAATTTGGAAATGTTATTATTTTCAGTTTAGTGTGAAAAAGTAACATTTCTTTCATTTCGACTATGAATAATTACATAATAGTTATTTTAAGGGGAGTGTTTGGCGAAGAGATTCCCTTTTTAAGGGGGAGTTTTGTGTAAATTCAACAACAAAAAATTAGAAAACTAAAGTACAAGGACTGAATGTGTAAATTTTTCAACAGTTTTGGTAAAAGTTAAGTACAAGGACTGAAAATGTCAACTTTCCAAACTGTTTTCGGTGGCTATATAAAGGATTTTAATTTAATTTTTTACTTTTCTTTTTTACCGAATCCTTTTACTGAGTTTGAGTAGAAATCTGTTTTACGCTATCTAAGTTCATTACAACGATTGTAATTTCACTTCTTACTCAAACGTAAGTGGATATATATGTCTTAGGTGTTTTTGAGTAATTTGGATTACCGAATTGAACTCGGTAAAGAAGAGGTTACCGTGTTTGTGTTATGATAATGTTGTGTAGCTTTATGATATTGTGCCATAATCATAGGCTTAATTTAGTGTAAAAAGTGACTTAAAGGCCATAAAATGAATCATAGAATGGTTAGGATTTGAGTTTTGATTAAACTTGGTAGAACATTACCAAATCTGTTTATTTTACCGAGTTTAGTTCTATGCACAGGTTATAATCAGTCACTGAATTTAAACACTTAGAATAAAAAAAAAAAGAAAATAAAAGAATTGTGTTTATGGTAACAAAAGTCATTATTTTGAAACTCAGTAAAAAGTCTAATTGTCAAAATCGTAAGGGTCCCTGGTCAATACTCGGTAGACCAACAAAAGTCAAAACTCAGTAAAGGTTAATGGTGAAAATCAGTTTAATTGTTTGTTGTTGCTTCATGATTGTAATGCTTATTGTGTGAATGTCTGTGAGAAACAAAACGATCAGTTTCTAGTGTGCTGAAAATCATCAAATAATATTGGCCAAAGAAACAAGTTTTCATGATTCTATCTATGGATCATAAAATTCTATTCGTAATTGTTAAGTGACTAAGTCTGACCTGGTATTTCGACCGTTTTTCTAGCATTGAAAAGAATAGAGGAGTGAGTGACTTAGTGTCCCATCAAACATTGAATTAGATGTGTTTGTATTCATGGTTTAGGCTTCATAATCAAATGTGAAAGAATCAAAGTTTTTATAACTTAAATATGCTAATTTCAAATCTCAATTGTTTAAGTGGACTAAGTCATGTCCGGCTACGGCCGTTTTCTGCAATGAACAGAATGAGGAGTGAGTGACTTAGTGTCCATTCAGTTATGGGTTTGTGATTACATATATCAATATATCAACATCTGAAAAGTTTTGATTACATGATTTTTTGAAAAAGTTCTTAAATCTTTATTGTGTCAAAATGATACTCTTTCTTAAAACAATTTTAAGAAGTTGAAGGATTTCTCTTGAATTTTTCATAACTGTGTCTTGATTCAAATCAAAAGAGAAATCTTCATCTTTCTTGCGAGAGTATCGTGTCACAAAGAATTTCGGGTGAGGATATTCTAAAAACAGAAATAGAGAGCTAAATCCATACGCGAAAAAGCAAATCAAAAGTGTGTTCGAAAAAAAAATGCCAGAACACACAAAAATGATAAATAAAAAGAATAATTCGAATACCGCCTAAGACATGTGCTTAGAAAAACAACAACGAGACACATGAGACAAAACATATCAAAAATATGGTTCAAAAAGAATTGCCAGAACATATAAAAAAAAAACAGCAGAGAGAAAAAGACAAAGATGCAAAAAGAATTATTTGTTTGCCTAACACTCAATGTATTTATTCTTATCTCATGGCACAACAACAACATGCACTGAGTTCAATCCCATATGAACTGTGTCCTCCTAACAAGCGATGTGACCTTATGGATGCAAAAGAAGGTTGAGTTGGAACATGTGCAATGTCCCATTAAAGAGTAAGATTCTGATGAATTTATTAAGAATCAATCCTTAACGATTCACATTATGCAGCTTCAACATCTGTACCTTGATTAAATGGCACAGTCTGGCATACTTTGAAAGAAGACGAGATCAAAGCATCAAACTCAAGTTCATGCTAGATAGAAAAGAGCTAACATTTACTCTGGATGACTTCAGAACAATCTTTTATCTTCCACAAGCAAATGAAAATAATCATCTTCTTTTTTGCCACCTACCATCATTCTCTGCTATGGTTCCCATTTTACAAACAATGTTGGGATTTTATCAATGGAACTCAGACTGTTTCTAATTTCGAAGATATCATGGTCCTTCTCAGACCTTGGCAGACGTTTATGCAAGATATTCACCAAGTGCGTACTACACGCATACGGGAATGGGACCAACCGCCATTGCAGATAATGCAAATTTTAAACTGCTTTGTCATACATTCATGTGGATTATGCGGAGGTAATGTGGGAAGGCATTTACATTTGCATCATCATCTGCCACCTTCGATCCCTATACCCACGATTTACGAAGATCATCATCAGTCATTATATGACCCTAATCTTTCCTGACATTTCAAGACGTTCTTCGAGATGCTTATCACAATCTTCAGATGAATATAATTATGAAGAATATCTTCAAATTCAGGAAGAAACAAGAACAAGGTTGGGATGCGGATACCAGCATGGATGATCACAGATGAGATGAAGCTTACGGAGCATTATAAGATGTATGCAGAGGTGTTTGGGCTAGATGTTCCTCTGACTCAGTCACAGCCGACTGAGTCTACCCAGGGAACGCATAGGGACACCTAGCTCCCATAGGTCACCTAACCCTGCTACAGAGACAGCTGAGTCAAGTGTTCCAAAATAATCAACTGTTTATACCGTTTTTGATTACCGTCAAGGCAATTCCTGCACGACTAACATCACCTGTTCCTGTGCCATCAGCAAAAAAGCTGATGAGATAATTTTACAAACATGATTCAAGTACGTCTGCGAGTACAAGAGACGTGAAGAACAAGCAGCAAGAGAAAAATGTGGCCTGGTATACGAGCACTTGGCACAGAGTAGATTGAGAGGCTCGAGAGCTTGTTTGAAAGATCCTGAGAAGTTGATGATGTTTCACCCCTAGGCATGATGCACATCTATTCCTGGCACTAGGTTGGAGCTAAGAATGATGGAAAGTCCGGAGGTAGAGATTGTTCAGGAAAAGGAGGAAGAGACTACAAAGGACATAGAGGTGGAACCAGATAAAGGGAGGTGGAACCAAATATTGTTATACATGTAAATGTTGATGATAAAGAAGATGAAATAATTGATGAAGTGTTTGAATTAAGGAGAAGGGAGAATGGGAAGAATGTAGAGGAGTCTAGGATTTCACCAATTCCATCACCAACTAGATCACCTAGGAATCTCTCTACTCTCGTATCTCTGGATACCGAGAAACTCTAGGAATTGACGGTTACTCATTCTACACCATCATCAGGATCATCTGTCTCAAAGATCACAAAAACCAATCGTCTTCTGTCATTGATCAAGGCAAAACCAAATCAATTCAAGAGATACAAGACTTTCTTTCATGAATTACAAGGACGATATGGTTACTTATTTGCACATCTCAAGAAAAGGTTCATGCCACGGAAATCAAGTGATCAACTTGCTAATAATCTTCATGATGTCATGATGGAAACGCTACCCTCGTTGGTAAAAGAAAAAGTAATAGAGCAAGTTGAGAAGGAAGTTCCTGCGCAAGTTCGAGATCAAGTTCATGTTTATCTTGCAAAAGGGTTGATAATGGAAAGGAAAATGACTAAAGAAGAAACTGAACGATTAATCTCTAAAGCTATCTTGCAAGAACGTGGGCGTATACAGGCACATATATCCTCACATATTCAAAATGTAATTGATAATGCCATTCCTTCTTTAGTTGATACATCTGTACGTAGTTATATGTCAGGTCATATTCTTCATGTTCATCCAGCACAAGTTCAATCATCCTCTGTCCAAGAACAACAACATCAATTATACCTTGCTATGAAGGCTGATCCTCTGTTACAACAACAAGACATAGCAATCTGGTTGGCTCTCCAGATGAAGTTTGAAAAGACACAGGTACCATATACTGCTTGTAGACCTTCTGCCATTCGCCCAAGAGATTAGGACGATCCTCATGATGATGCTTATCCTGAGGGGGAGAATAGTACAAAAAGGCAGAAGTCATCGGAGTATGAAGCGTATGTATCAGGAGAGTCATCGTCTGGATAAGTAAATGTAGAGGAACCAGGTCCTTCTACTTCAGGTAATCAAGAACAAGATGATGAATTTGATTTCTGGACTGATTCTTATGCTTCTAATGATGATGAGATTGATGAAGCTAAGTTGAAGAAGATGGCGGATGAGATGCTAAGACAAAGATGTACTTCAGGAGATGAACATCAGTATCACATTGATCAGATGAAGAATTTCTTGCAAAGTGACATTGTTTGGGAAAGCAGAAAGGAAATTCTTGTCCCTTCGCATCCACGAAAGATCACACCATTAGTTCAAATCCTGAAGCTCCAGCACAATCTCTGATCAATCAAGACCTTTTGTACTTGAAGAAAGGAAATTCAGGTCCTGAGAAGATCGTTTTGTCACTTTATAAATTTCCAGCAATTGTCTTCAATGATGATGATATTGAAGAACGGACTTCCAGATGGGTTAATAAGTGTATAAAGAAGTTTAATCCTTATGCAAGATATGGTGTTGAAAACTGGAAGAATCCTCATGCGAAGATCTTCTACATAAGGAGACAGAAAGAACCTGGAAGACC